>BLKR01012601.1:0-18031 GCA_011170035.1 Teleogryllus occipitalis
CGCCCCGCTCCGCCCCGCTCCGCCCCGCTCCGCCCCGCTCCGCCCCGCTCCGCCCCGCTCCGCCCCGCTCCGCCCCGCTCCGCCCCGCTCCGCCCTTCAAAAGCACATCACACTGCAGCATTTGGAAAAGCAATATTCGCTCTCATCTGAGTTACGCACAAAACGCTCAACTCGTTAGGTTGGATTATTTTTGTTGGAACTGGATAGCTAACACGGCGTTTATTTAGTTAATAAATGAGAAAGATTGTTTCCTATATTTATGTGAATGCTTGCTTATGCGAATCCATGCGTATTTATTTTTAAACAATGTTTCATTTAAAAGGTGTGCAATATTTTCAAACTTTCTCGGAAATGCATGTGGAAATGCGAGTCATGAAATTCTATTGTTTTAATGATAATTTTAGTTTTCGAAGACCCACAAAACACTCACATACACACACTAACGATTCGAAATGATCGGCAATTTTTGCGTTTACCTGCGTGGGCGTAAATACGCTGGGTTCGTGGGAGCATTTTCGTTGGATAGGAAAACGTTTTCAACATTTTTTTTTTTTTTTCGTAGTTCTCGCTCAGCAGCGGTCACGAGCAGACGTGCTCCGCAGCTCCGCAAGTTACCCGAACGCTCGCGCTTATCGCAAGGGCCGACTGCCCCGGCCGCCACTAGTGCCGGTCCGGGGTCAGAAAGTGCATTTACTTGTGAACAGTGGTGAACCAACAACATTCTCTAATTGTTATCGCTCAAAATTACTGGTAAGTGGTGACCGCATTTATTTGTGAACGAAGGTGACTGCATTTACTAGTGAACAGTGGTGTAACAAGAACTATTGCAAATCAACATCTGACAAATATAGTGGAGTGAATAATGTTTACTGACCATGTCCCCTTCGGGGGACTAATCACCAAATCAACAGAAATACTAAATAATCAAGACAACAGTGAAATATGCGCTAACAACAGTCTGGACGGATCGACAACTTTAGAATACAGTGACTTATCACATAACCTTCAGCAACAGCACCAAGCGTTACTACAAGAACATCAACTACTAAAACAGCATTTACAACAAATAGTGCAACAGAATCAACATTTACAACTCCAACTACAGCAACATCTGCATGAAAAACAGTTCCCAGCGATCGTGTCAGAAGCTATGGGACCTAACGGCCACGCATCTACGACGCTGGAAGCGGCCTCAACCCTGAACAGCTCATGGCAAACAGTCCCGCTGCGTCGACAAAAAAAACGTATTGATGACAATCCCAAAGGACCCTCTAAAAAGATTATCAGTGAAAGCGACACATTATCGTCAAAAAACAGGTATGAGCATCTCACATGTGATGATGAAAATTTAGAAGTGTCCTCTAAATCTGAGAATATCAATGATACGACAACCAAAGGCCACACTCATGAACAAAATAAATATCGAACCCCGCCGATTTTCATACCAGGCGTTAGAGCTATATCTAACATGATCAAATCAATTAAAGAAGTGGTTGAAGATGAAGACTTCACGTATAAACTAATCAAAACATATCAAGATGAAGCCAAAATTACAATGAACAATGTGAAAATATTACCTCAAACACCAGATATTTATCGAAAACTTGTTAAGCATCTAAATCAAAAAAATATTGCGCACTATACATTCCAGTTAAAACAAGAAAGAGCATTTCGGGTAGTATTAAAAAATATGCACCCATCAGTAGATGAAACTGAACTTAAAGAAGCTATAGAAGCACAAGGTCACAAGGTAAGACAAATTCATAATATTAAACATCGTCTAACAAAAGCACCTCTATCAATGTTTTTTGTGGACTTAGAACCTCAAAGCAACAACAACAAAATTTATGATATCGAATATTTACTTCATGCAAAAATAAGTTTTGAACCACCGCGCAAAAAACGTGAAATAATTCAATGTAAGCGTTGTCAGGCCTACGAGCACAGTTATCGTTACTGTACGCTTCCGTATAGCTGTGTGAAATGCGGAAAGAATCATGATAGTCGGACCTGTACTAAAAGTAGAGACACACCAGCTACATGTGCTTTGTGTAGCCGTGATCATCCAGCAAATTATAAAGGTTGCGAAGTATATCAAAAAATTCGTAACAGCAAGTATCCTAGAGAAAATCAAGACAGTGGAAACTCGATGGAAAACAAAAATGAAAATAGCAATTCAAGTTCAACAAAGAGTAAACAATCTACAGGAACCAGAGACACACAGCGCACATACGCACAAGCGGCCCATTTTTCGCAAATCAATAATCAAAATTCATCGCATGAAAATAATCTGATATCCATAATTCAAGAATCGTTTAAAAATTTCGAGTCCATCTTAGCAAAGCAAGCGGAACAAATTTCCAGCCTGATTAATATCATGACAGCAATAATGAAGAAACTATGAACAATTTATTGCGAATAGGCTCTTGGAATGCCAACGGAATTCTCCAACATCGTAGAGAGTTAGAAGTGTTTCTACATCAAGAAAAAATTGATATACTTCTTGTGTCCGAATCACATTTTACGGAAAGAAGCTATCTACGTATACCTAACTACGTCGTCTATTGCACAAATCACCCAGATGGAACAGCTCATGGAGGCACTGCAGTAATAATCAAAACAAAATTGAAACATAATTTGTATGAAGAAAATGCTGAAGAACATCTGCAAGCAACATCGATACAAGTATATGATAAGTTTGGTCCGCTCGTGATTTCAGCTATATACTCCCCTCCAAACTACAAGATAACCACTGATCAATATATCAAGTTCTTTAAAACACTCGGCCCGAGATTTATCGCTGGAGGTGACTACAATGCGAAAAATCAACTGTGGGGATCACGATTGGTAACCACAAGAGATCGAGCTTTAGAAGGAGCTATTTCAACACTAAAACTCCAAACAATTTCATCAGGGAATCCCACCTACTGGCCAACGGATGGTAATAAAGTTCCTGATGTATTGGATATCTTCGTCACAAGGGGTATGGCTCAAACCTATCACACAATAGAACCGTCTTTTGATCTTTCATCTGATCATTCTCCAGAAATACTAACAATCAGTTCTTCTGAAATTAAAAAGAAAGAAAATAAATATCTTACAAACAGAAAAACCAACTGGGAAGAATACAGCAACTGGCTTAACTGCAACACCACTGCCAAGGTCCGTCTAAAGTCTCCAGGAGACATCGATAACGCTGTTGAATATTTAATACAACACATTCAACAGGCAGCTGTATATGCTACACCAAAAACGAGTGTGTTTGAAAAAAATAAATATCCTGCAGAAATAATGAAGTTAATTAAAGAGAAAAGACAGATGAAGAAGACATGGCAACACACTCATCATCCGGACGACAAACGTCTACTAAACAGAACTTCCCGCCATTTAACCAGAAAATTGCAAGAATTTCACTCGGAGGAAATGAAGGAACGCATAGAAAAGCTGTCACCTTCAAAAGCAACGGATTACTCCTTATGGAAAATTACTAAAAACTTAAAAAGACCTACAAAACATGTTCCCCCCTCCGTAAAATCAATGGAAGCTGGGCCAGAACAGAGAAAGAAAAGGCAGAAGAATTTGCAAATTATTTTACAAAAACATTTCAACCATACCCCTCAACATTACTCACAGAAGAACAAGAAATTATAGAATTCCTGGAAAGTCCTCTTCAAATGTCGCTACCAATCAAATTCTTCTCCACAAAAGAAGTCACAGCAGGACTGAAATTACTACCAAACCACAAGGCTCCTGGTCACGATCGAATTACAGGAGAAATGCTTAAAAAACTTCCAAAGAAACTCATTGCCCTCGTAACATCTATTTTTAATGGAATAATACGTATTGGGCATTATCCTTCGCAGTGGAAATTGGCACAAATAATTGTAATTCCAAAACCGGGAAAACCTCTACAAGAAGTTACATCCTACAGACCAATAAGTTTATTGCCCTCGTTGTCTAAAGTTTTTGAGAAACTACTACTACTCCGCATATATCCTATACTTGGAGAAAATGATGCAATCCCAGATCATCAGTTTGGTTTCAGGAAACAACATTCTACAATAGAACAAATTCATAGAGTAGTCGACACCATAAACGAAGCTCTAGAAAATAAAATGTATTGTTCCGCTCTATTTCTAGATATTACGCAAGCCTTTGACAAAGTGTGGCATCAAGGCTTATTATACAAAATTAAGAAATGTCTGCCTCATCCATTCTATAACATGATTCGTTCCTTCATTTTGGATCGATTTTTCCAAATAAAATTCGGAGATGAAATAACGTCGTTCCATCCAATACTATCAGGAGTACCACAGGGCAGCATCCTCGGACCAGTTCTGTATACGCTGTACACCTCTGACTTACCTCAGTCATCGGATGTCATCACTGCAACATATGCAGATGACACAGCCCTGCTAGCTTCGCATGAAAACCAAGAAACGGCAACAAGAACATTAAAAAATCATCTGGCGCATATAAACAAATGGTTTAATCTATGGAGAATAAGACTGAATGAAACAAAGTCCAAATGTATAACATTTACTCTAAGAAAAACAATAAATACAAGAATAGAAATAAATAGAAAACTAATTGAAAACGTAGACACCGTCAAATATCTGGGACTACATCTTGACAAAACGTTAACCTTGAAGAAACATATTTCAATTAAAAGAAAGGAAGCAGAACTAAAATATAGGCAACTGTCATGGTTAATAGGGAGAAAATCTTCTTTAAGTCTAGAAAATAAAGTCTTACTTTACAAAACAATATTGAAACCCATATGGACATATGGAATTGAACTCTGGGGAACAGCCTCACATTCAAATGTAGAAATAATTCAAAGATTTCAATCAAAAAGTCTCAGATCATTAAACAATGCTCCCTGGTTTGTATCAAACGCCACTATACATAAAGATCTCCATATCACCACTGTTAAAGAGGAAATCACTCTAAAATCTCTCAAATACCAACACAGACTCGAAAATCATAGCAATCATCTAGCCATCAACATCTTAGACAACAGCACAATGACAAGAAGATTAAAAAGAGTACATCCTCTTGATTTGGACCACAGATTTAAATAATAACTTTTTTTTTAATAATTGTAATTTTATATTATACTATTTTCATTTTGTCACCATGTTTATTGTATGTATGTATTTTTGTTGTGGTTATTGTTTTTTGCTTTTGTTATGCTTTTCTAATAAGATGTGTTTTTTTGTTGTTGTTTTAGTTTTTTGCTTTCTCTGGTTGGACAACTTTTTAAAAATAATATTTAGAAAGAACCAGAACTGTATGGTTTCTTTACATGTCAATAATTTATGTACAATTGTATTTGCCGAATGTTCATGTAGAACAAATTGCAAATAAAGCAGATGTTAAAAAAAAAAAAAAAAAACATTTTTCAGCTCGCGTACGTGAATTTTACCTATGAATATTTTTTATCTAGTTCAATTGACTGATTTTTGCGTATTTTCAGGCGTGTAAACTACCACATTCTTTAGTCCCGTAAGTGTGGTGTATATTATAATCTCGGGAGATGGTGGTGGTGTTCCTCTACCGTTGGAACGGTAGATACGCCGCCGATCTGCACGTTGTGCCTTCTCCAGGACAAGCTCTAAGCTCTCGACCAGCATTGTGTATGGTAGTGAAGTGCATATAACTGTGCGAGAGTAAGTGGAAAGTAGTAGACAAGAATAAAATATTGCGTATAATCCATCATGGTTCGTTTGAACAGAAATTGCTCCGGCATTCGCCTGGCATTGATTGGGAGAAATACCGAAAATCAATCGATAAGAGCAACCGGGGGCTACAATTCTCCCCCGACAGGGGCGGCTATCTTGCAAATGTGGAAATTCCGTCACCATAAGATCTCGAATCCTTGGACCTCCCACTCCGAGACGCTGCAGTGAATACAGCTGCTATCTTGAGCATCTAGTTTCACATCTGTCGTGCTTTTTACATAAAACGAAGAAATTAGGAATCAATACAGAGGAAAATCAATTATTGAACAGCACTTTCATGAAAATAAAATTAAAACATCATTTGAACAGAAGAAGCAAATAGTTACCTGATACAACATTTATTGGTATTTGAAATATATTTTACCTATTTCTTGCATTATCTTTATGTGAAAAATAATAAACAAATGAAGGAAAAAGATTATAAGAACCCGACCAAGCGAAGTGTAGGATTGAAGAAAGACCGGTGCATCTGAGAACTAACAAGGGTGACAGTTGAGTTGCACGTTAGCGCTGGACCGGTTTAGTCTGGTGTATTCATGTCCCTGTTCCAAAGTAATAAAACAATTTTGCATAATATAATACGTAATGTTAATTAGTCAGCCGAATTAGTTTTTCTTCAAATAATTTTTCATAAAAACATTACGTTAATCACACGGAGAGCACTTAATAATTTGATCACATATTAACCATTTGAAGCACACACATTACCTTGTATTTTATGGGAGTTTCGAAGTTAAAGAAAAAATTCCTGGATGTTTCTCATTAAATCGAATAATGTCATGTACTCGTGTAGAATTTGTTGTGTAGCATGACTGGAATATGTGGTTACTTTTAGAGACTCAAAAAATCCCATTCTTCATATGGTTATCAACATTTATTATAATAATTATTAATATTTATTATCATTGGCATTTCTCCGTGATTTTAAATGGACTGTCACAGGTATTGTTGAACATTAGATGGCATTACAAGATGGCCATATATACGTGTTCAACCAATCTAGAAAAAAAAATCTCTAAAACGTGGTGTAGCCAAAATCCATATTTTGTGGGTCCCTGATATAAAAAAATCGAATGATGGCAAAACATCTCTCTGTCGGTCTCAGGGTCCGTCTGTGAACGCCGCTAGCAGGTAAACAGCATAACCGATTTTTATCCAAAATTGATATTTCCGTATTGATCTGGCTGATGTTGCGTCGCGGCCCTTTGAATTTGATACCGATGTTTTAATTTTGAGGAGTACATTACATGAAGCCCCTGGGACATTAAAAAAATGATCCATCGATTTTGATTAAATTTTGTTGGGGATAGTGTGAAGGACGTTTGAGAGAATTGTACAGGTCTCATTGTGGTTGAAAATCCTGATTTTTCGAAAATTGCAAAAATTAAAAATTTGTTCGGCGTATTTCAAGTTTGAAGATAATTTTTTTCTCATTGAAATGTGTTCATCAAAAACAGTTCTTCAAAAGAGATTATGTTCAATATTTCGAAAATATGAGTGTTTTTGCGTAATTTTTGATGACACATAGGCGCTTTTAACATCATTTTAGACAATTTTCGAAACAGCTTCAAATTTTTACTTTCATTTTTATCCTCGTATGTGGCAAAGAACTGAAAAGAAAGTGGTGACGGTCTTATTTTCGGCGCACTGAGCATTTTCGAAAACTGATCTAAATTGTGAATTCGAATTACGAGCGCTTCAATTCAGGCGTTGCCAGTTTGGAAAATAGCAACACAGAGGTTTCAAAATTCTTCGAATTCGTCCCATTGTTGACGGTCATGATTAGGGGGTGGATTTTAATGGAATGTCATTTTTTTCTTTTTAATTTTGAACAATGCCGTTTAGTATAGAAATTCATTTTATGTTATGACAGAAGGTAATCACTCATTTTTATAGGTCATTACTTTGCATTTTTTGTCGATTTCAACTAATAAGTCATTTTTTTATCATTTTCCGTCATTATTAATGCATTTTTGTTGATTTCATAGATTTTAATGTCATTTTTAATGATACTTGCTTCAAATAATATTTACGCGATGTAACAAATGTTCTTCACAGAATTACTTAGTAGCCTATTCGATTTGTTCGCCCAGAAATTGTTTTGATAGCCGTTGTATGTAATTCTTGTGGCGTATATCAGCGTCATTTCCGGATTGGCCGATTTCAGGGTAACTCGTGACGGAAATTTCGTGGTAAAGAACAGTCCAAACCAAACGTTTGCAAGCTGAGTTCACTGTAACGAATAGAAGAAGTCTCAATTACATTAGTAACGTATCCAACAGCTTGAGTTGTTCATTCGAACTGGTTTTGATACGATATTTTACGTCATTTTTCTTTTGTTTCAGGGCATATTTAATGCGTTTAAAGAGCATTTTATTGATCATTTTTGGCTATATTTTAGGCCGTCGAAGTCCGTCCCCTAGTCATGACGATTGTATAATATAGACAATATTTTCATGAAAGGAAATAGATTGAAAGAAGATAATAAATTTTAACTTAGAACTAACAAACACACTTCTATACTGTTTAATCACTGATTATGTTATTAAAAAATTGAAAGTTCACTTCATATGTAATCAAGATAGACTTCTGTGAAATAATGGTTGTTTTTCTGTATTACGTTCTGTAAATACTGTAACATTTAAATTTATTCTTCGTTTCATTTCTAAAAGTAAGAAATGACTACTCTTCCTCACAATGGAAATAAATGCAGATAATCACGAGAGGCGATTCGTTTGAATTAGACTTATTCAAGTTATAACTGAGTTTTTAGTATGTCAGAAATTACAAGATTTTAATACTACGTAACTATTTTCAATCATGCGAGAAAGTATGTGCTGTTGTAGAACTTCTAGTTTAGAATCACATTGTATGACGTTATATTCTGTCTGCTTAAAAATTGAATCCAAAGGGTCTGATTAAAGACACCATTTCACTTAAAGACTTGATACAATTTCGCACGAGGTAGCGCGGCAAGTGGAAATAAGTTCAGAACCCGATTCATTTTCTTCTTTGAAGTGATGCTCAGCTGCAGCGCTGTGAAACGAATGATTCCGCCTCAGACATGACGTTTGTGTAACAGCATGAACACCGGCTGAGCGACTGACGTCCCATCCAGTTAGTCTTCGCAAAGAGCTCGAGGCGAGAAGGGCGAGGATAAAGCTTTCTCTTGCTGTGTTTCTTCTCTTTGATTGAAAGGTTCTAAATCAATAATAGCATCAAACCCTTTCATTAACTGGGTTCGTCTTCTTATTGTCATGAAGAATTGCTCTAAGACTTTGAGAAATCCATGGATGTAGTACTACTTCTTTGAATTCTTCGGTTAGTTTAATCTGTAATGTAGTTCAATATTTTCAATAATATCGAATCTTTTGAATTTTAACTAATTATTGTGACTAATTGTTCTTGAACTCGGCGATCACCAATACTATGTATGATGGGTTTCTCTTTTATCTTTAATTATAATTTGTGCACATAAGTGCACTTAAGCGCACATAAGTGCAATAAGTGCACGAAAGTAACTGTTCGGATTTCAACTTTGCCAAAGACTGTGTCATTTTAAAATGACAATTATTTTTCAATATTGATTACATATTATATTAGTATATTTACATCAAAACAGGGAATGTTGTGGAGGTGGGAGTATAAAATAGATTTATACAAATGCTAAAGCCACTAAGAGACGTATTTTCACAAATTTCCAATCATCTCGTTGGTAGGTCTTGTACAAAGTCCACGGCCCTTTAATCACCTTTCGTAAACACAGCATAAGATCAACATTTTAAAATTTTCATTCAAGAGTAGAATGTGTGCATATTTGAAAATAAAATTTCAATGTACTGAATGGAGATCAATTATTATAATTAAACATTTTTGCTGAAGAGGTTGACGAACCAAGAGTCAATGGAGAGAAAGTTGAACCTTTCCTTTTTAAATCCTTGACTCGAATAGTCAAATGCGCTTTCATTTGTATCACAAACTGAACTCTTTACTAATCGGTCTCTTCGATAACCCAGCTGCATGAAGTTTTCTTTTGATTATGTTTGTCAAAACCACTGGAGACCGTTGACACTGCGATGGAACAGACAGTTGAAGGCGAGTGACATTCATTGTTGCAATATTTATATTAAATTGATGAAAGTAGTATTAGCCACACGGAATTAGTCCGTACAAAAAAATCATCGTCCAGTAAACCGGCATATTGAAACAGTATTACTATATCCACTGAAACACTTTTGGCTCTATTTTGAGAAATAGATGAAATCGTTTAATGGATTTATTTACATTCGACCCTGTTGTTGTAATTTATGATGTTAAATGTCATATTAAATTCTTTGCAAATGTTCTAATGTTTTGGGCATGATATCACCTCTTCTTTACTTAAATTAAATTCCAACCTATCGTTATTATTTATGGGAAGAACACAAATAAATGTTATTCTAATTATGTTATTTTTTTGGTTTCCTCAATATTAAAAGGATTAGGTGATAATTATTTGTGTCTGACTGATTTTCCTACTTGTTTTATTTACATTTGTTCAGGCAGGTAGAAGAATTTTCTCATATAGACTTAAGTTATTGTGAAAACTTATTCTGATCTGTTTCTAATCAATAGTCCTGTTGCTCAATGTTCGGAATATTGCGGTCCATGCTGGCCTCGATCACATGCAAGTCCTGTTATTTGCTTAGTAGTATCCTCGTTTCATTTTGACTAATACCGAAAATCTGGTATATCTCACCATGTTTTACGCCGGTAGTGGCTTGTTTATGGAGAGTGGTGTTTTACAAATATGTTTAATCATGACTCCATGAAAAAATATTGGACAGTGGTGAAAAAATGAGATTTTGAAAAATTAAAGCAAAAGCAATGTCATTAGACAGGTGTTTCCTATATAATGTAATAATAATAATAATAATAATAATAATAATAATAATAATAATAATAATAATAATAATAATAATAATAATAATAATAATAGTCGAAATCGTTAAGGCAATAACGCCTTGGCGATCTCGAACGGAAGGATCGCGGGTTCAAGCCCCGCCTCGGGCATGTTTGTGGTTGTTGTGTATGTGTGTGTCATCCATTCATTCTTCCTTATCATCTTCATTCCGTAACCCATCCCTCCAGGACTAGCAACCCTGGGGGATAATAATTGGATTCAGCATAATGCTGATTCCCCTCACGGAGTCACATACACTTGCCGTGGAATAAATCTAACTGAGCCTCGGTAAGTGCAGGAGTATGTCGACGTGGTCCTAGACGGCCAATTCGCGGCTAAATAATAATAATAATAATAATAATAATAATAATAATAATAATAATAATAATAATAATAAATAGCCGAAATCGCTAAGGCAACAGTGACCTGGCGATATCGGACGGAAGGTTCGCGGGTTCGCGTCCCGCCTCGGGCTTGGGTATGTTTGTATCTGTGTGTGCCGTCCATTCGTCCTTCATTATCATCATTCCATCTTCCATTCCCCCAGGACTAACAACCCTGGGGTATATAGATCGCATTCAGCCTAATGCTGTGCGACCCACCCCTCCGCCGGCTAGCCCAGAATGGGTTTTCAAGGTGGGCGCAAAATAAAAAAATACAATTAGAATAGCGGGGATCAGGGTCATGTGGGCCGTTGTGGATTGAATGCACTTACACAGAAACTCAAGTCGAATCACTTTCCACTTACTTAAGTATATTCTAATTAAATTGCTGTTACAGTAAATGAACATAAAACACTTTACATACACAAGAATTTTGTCTTGCTGAAAAAAAGAAAACAACTTACACTCTTAATAATTAACTACACTGTTTCCTTTCTCTCATTTAAATCAATTTCAAAGAATACTTAAAACTTTGCCTAATCATTCCAGTCGTAAATTTCCTAGTTGCAACTTTACAATTAGCTAAGTTTTTCTTGAAAGAAAAGATTGATTCTATTTTTCACAGAATATCGGTATAAAGAACCTGTACTAATGCTTTCTTTCCGAAACAAATTATTCCTTCTAATATCTACAAATTGTTCAAGTTGGCACGACCTTACTGTGTCTTCTCACGGCGTAGAGAAATCTGCGGCGTCGACTCTTCCAATCGCTCGATGTCCTTGTCCTGACAGCTCGGTCGGGAGCAAAGCCGCCCCTCTGCAGAACCGAACGGTCGCCCCTTTCCAGTACCGTTGTTCAACTCACGATGTGGCCTCCGTCTCGTTTTCCGTTGATACTCTTTTCGTATTCTTTTATAGAATGTAACTAGCTTTTAATTCCATATTTAAAAGAATTTACAATACGACAACTGAGTCTATTGTATAAGAAGAATAAATATAAAAATAAAAAAAACTGCAAAGAAAAGAAATGAATGGCCTCGTTAGTTTCATGCTATTCACACTCCTCTCTCTTACAAAGATTTTAAATGCGTCACTTATACTTTCATCCTTTTCCTGATGAATTGTTTTAATGCATTGAAATATGATAATTACCTCCTCGAATGTCTTGAAGAGTTTTTATCGTAGATGCAGTCCTGAAGTCCGTAGCAGTACGAGGTGCCGCCTTCTCGTGATCGGTAGGTCCTCACTCTCCAGCTGTTACTTCAGAAAAGAAAGCTTTCTTTCTCCCGACTACCGGTGTCGCATACTGTACCGAGACGCTCTCTTACGGATATAGTTCGTAGTTTCCATTTTCGGATTGTATTCATGCGCGTTGGCGCGCGTTCAAACAGCTTATCTTATTCTTGAAAATTGATGTGCTCCGTTTTCCGAGACCTCGGCAAAACGGATGGTCACATAACCCCTTCTTTCGGAAAAAAGATTTTGTGGGATTTGATTTCATATGCCGAAAAAATCTTTTAACCAAACTTGATGCTCTTCCTTTCTTCTGTCTTGATTCTGGAATGTCGATCTATCTTGTTTCTTCCTTCTTCTTCTTCTTCTTCTTTCTTATTCTCCTTCTTTTTTCGTCTTTCTTCTTTTATTCTTTCTCTTGACATTTATTCTATTCTTTAAAAGGTCGTAAACTATGGAAATTATACTTTCCAATTGTATTCCCGCTTTCATCTATTAACACTGCTACATTGGGATTTTGTTTGTGAGCAATTGAGTACGGTCCCTCAAACAATCTAAAAAATTTATGATACTGCTTGTGTATCAAATCAGAACTTTTCGGAACCCTTAATAATACCTTCTGCCCTTCTTGGAATTCGTAAGTTTTTCCGGTAGCTTGTGATTTTCTTTTATCTGCCGCTTTTCTTAGCTTTCAAAGTATTTCTTCATTGGCTAGATTTTGGTGCTCTATTTCTGGTTTCATAAGGGTTTGTAATGGATGCTCTGGTTTTCGTTTGAAATGGGCCTCATATGGGGTCATTCCAATTGACTCATGGTGGATTTGGTTTAACCATTTATTTATATGTGGAATTAGTAGCGACCACTCGCTATGTTGCCTCGACACGTAGACTCGAAATAACCTCGACAGTTCCTTCATTACTCTTTCTGAAGGGTTTGACTGTGGGTGTCTAATGCTGGAACATATATGTTTGACATTCATATGTTGCATGGCCTGTAACCAGGATTCACTAGTGAATTGGGCACCATGATCTGTCAGCACCTTGGCATATGGACCAGCAAATTGAAAAAACTTATTAAGTTGGTGCAGGCAATTTTTAGTGTTAGCTCTATTCACAGGGTATACTTGGGTCAACTTAGAAAACACATCGATGCATACAAAAATATGTTTATATCCATATTTGGCCTTCGGTAAAGGACCATATAAGTCTATGGCAACTAGCTCATTTTCTTTTGAAGGTATTATAGCATGCACTGCGCCCGAATAATGTCGATTCGGGTACTTGGTTTTCTGACACAGTACACATTTGGCAACCTCGTTATCCACTTGTTTTTTTCTCCCTTTCCAATGACAAACTTCCTTAATTGCTTGGTCTACTTTTTCGGCCCCAAAATGTGCTAAAGAGGTATGCACGAACCAGATGATCCCGGTTGTTAAGACTTGCGGTATCCAGATTCGATAAAGCGATGGCTGTTGTTGCACCCTTATGAGCAAAACTTGATCTACCAATTTCCATTTCAATGGGTCAGCCGTCCACCGTCGTACATCTGGATCCGTAGGTTCGAGTCCTCCTCTGCAAAATCTTTTCATCTTTTCCATTATGGCATCGGCATCTTGAAATCTTGCGATGTTTTCCCAAGTTAAACCTGGCATGCTCATTATATTTAACTGAATTGGAGAAGCCGGGAACAAAGTGTTAGGCATTGAATTGTGTTTAGCATTGACATTCCTACTAAGCAAATCGGGCAACAAGTTACATCTGCCTGGGCAGTATTCTACCTTGAAAGAAAATTGTTGTAACCATATTATCCACCTCAGTAGTCGATCGTTATTTGGATGACATCTTTTTAGAAAAACTAAGGCTTTATGATCCGTTCTAATAATGAATGATCTTCCTACAAGATACTCTCTCAATCGGTGTATTGACCATACAATAGCATTCGCTTCCTTCTCTGTGGCCGTGTAACGAGTCTCACATTCTTTCAAAACACGACTCACTATTGCTATTATCTTCTCTTGGTTATTAATTTCTTGGAATAGTATGGCACCCATTCCAAGATTGCTACCGTCGGTCTGCAATATGAATGGCTTAGTGAAATCGGGATATGCTATCATACATGATTCATGAAACATTGCTTTTAAATTGTTGAAAGCTCTTTCATGATGCTCAGTCCACTTCCATCTAGTGTGCTTTCGCAACAACTGAAGAAATATTGCAGTGTGCATGGCGAAATTCGGAATAAACCTTGAGTAATAATTCACGCAACCTAATAAACTTTTGAGTTGTTTCGTGTTTTTAGGCGGTGCAATCTTATCTATTTCTTGCATTTTCTCCAAGTTCATCTTGACTCCGTTGACTGTCAAATCATAACCTAGGAATTTAACTTATTTAGTGCAAAAATTACTTTTCTCCAAATTCAGTTGTAAATTATTTTCAATCAGACGTTTCAGCAAAATATCTAGCTTAGTCATGTGTTCTTCAAATGTCTTCGAATACACGAGCACGTCATCAATATAGATAAAAGCATCGCTAGACATCTCTCTGTCAATGATATTGTCTAAACATTGCACAAGAGCAGATGCACTGTTCTTGAGTCCAAATGGCATTCTTTTGAAAACATACGAAATTCTCCGGTGAATAAATCCTGTATATTGTCTACATTCAGGTGCTATCGCTATTTGCCAGTAAGATGCAGTGAAGTCGGTTGAACTCAACCACTTGATGCCGGATAATTGATTAGTTAAATCCTCTACCCGCAACGGTCTGTCTCTGTACGGTAGGGTAACTTGATTCAATCGTCTTGCATCTAAACACAACCTTATCTTCCCATTACTCTTTTCTACGAGCACTATCGGACTTAGATAAGAGGTTTTGGACTTCATGATAATATCATCTTTAACCATTGTAGCAATGAGCTTATCCACCTCCTCCTTATATTTTTCTGGAATGACATATTGGTAACCCGTGAATGGCGTTTTATCTGTTAGTTCTATTTCGAATTGAAAATCTTTTACTGGATTCTTGTTTTTGCAAAACACCTTCTGATTCCTAAGTAATACTTCAATTAATTGTTTCTTCTGATTTTCATTAAGATTAGAATTTCCTTGCACATGCGAACGTATTTTCAGCTTCACATCTTCTTCCTCCAAACAATTCGCCTCCCAATAATTCCATGTGAACGAATCAAATTCGAGATCCTGTTGATTATTCGGTTTTAACGTCATGGTATTTTTTTCTAAGTTGATAACAACCCCGTATTGTTTCATGAAATCGATTCCCAGTATGAGCGGATATAAAAGTTACGGCGCTACTAGGCACACAACTTGATACTTATTCTTGCCTATCTCTATATCCAAATAAACTTGTCTTGTTATTGGCTTTGATTTTTTCCGATTCGCACCTATCAGAAAAGACTTTACGAGCGGCAATGTAGGTACCTCCACTCCCTGGTTTTTTCAATTCATTCAACAAACTTTCCGCTATGACGGAGGTCGCACAACCTGTATCCACTAGTACTGACGTATCAACACCCTCACATTTAACCTTAAGCTTCGGACACTGTCGCCTGGATCCGATCTGCTTTTGTTCTTCTTCGTTCCACGGTTCGTCATCAAATGAGATTAATTCGATAGATAATATCGCCACCTCTTCTTCCCTAGATTCTTCTATTAGGTTTGCGGCGGGATGGCGTGTCGAAACAAACCTTTCTAATTTTCCGACTCATGTCCGCGAGATGTACTGGGTTCATTATTTCTGTTTTGGAAAACTCCTCTATCAATAGAATTTTTTCTATTCCTATCTTTAGACGGCGTCCTATCTTGTCTAGCATAGGTCTGTTCTTCTACGTGCTGTTTCGATTTGTAAGTTCCTCTTTTCTCTGATTTGCTTACATAATGTTGCTGCTGCCTGCTTTCTTGGCTTTCTACCGGCCCACTAACATTTGCCCTTGCTCTCTGTAACCTCTCATTGTACACGAAAGTCGCATCATACAATCCCAGCTGCGTTATTAATTTTTCCGTGGACATTGGCAAGAGATTCTTAAGCAAATTTTGTGTAGCTGACGGAAAATGACGTGTTAACAAACAGACAATTTCGTCATCCGGGATCGTCGGAGTACATAATTTGAAACAAGCTAACTTCTCCTCTGCATATTCTTGCATGGACATCGTACCCTTCTTCCACGTACCATACATTACATTAACTTTGAAATTAATTTGAGTTTCATTGTTCCAGTATCTTGAGTAAAATTTTTCTTTAAATTCTGTCATAGTTTTTGGTAATTCTCCTAAACTATCTGCCCATATTCGTGCGTTACCCTGCATCATCTGATAGACTATGTGAGTTTTCTTATTGTCCGGAACATAATTTAAAGAAAAGAAATTATCCACCTGCCTCATAAATACGCATGGATTTTCATCTCCCGCTGCACTAAATTTAGGAGTACACGGTAATGAAAAATACGTGTGCGGAAGGCTTCCTCCACTCGATGGTAAATTTTCAATTTGATTTTTCAATTCTACAACGTCATTCGTACATGCTGTAATTTGGTGTTGTAGAACCACATCTTGTTCCGAAAGAGCTTTTATTCCAATATCTAATTTACTAGCTTGAACCTTAACTTGTTCAGTAACTAATTTTTGAAACTTCTCTACACCTTGTTCTATCTCAGTCTGCCTGTCGGACACGGTGGTTATAAGATCTGATTGCATTTCGATCCTATTTTCAAATCCTTTCGTAACTTGATCAATCTTCTCTTCTAATTCATGACCCAGTTCCGTGAATTTTTCTTCTAACTTCTCGTGTTCCTGTCCTAATTCTTGTTGAATCTCATTCTTAAATTCGACCTTCCACTGTTCTGCTAATTCAGTGAATTGTATTTTTAAATTCTCTTCTAACTTCCTATTATTTTCTTCTAATTTTGTTTCTAAGGCATTCTTGTTCTCCTCTAATTTAGTTTCTAAAGCATTTATTGCCGAGTTATTCTCCTCTAATTTAGTTTCTAATGCATTCTTGTTCTCCTCTAATTTAGTTTCTAATGCATTTATTGCCGAGTTATTTTCTTCTAATTTTGTTTCTAAGTTAGTCCCTAATTTCTTTATATTTTCCTCTGTCTTTTCATTCTGCATTCCTAACCTCGTATCTAATTGCTGCATGAATTGTCCTATTAATCGTCGCATCATTAAATTTGCCCTGTCGAGGTTTCGTTGTTCCTCATCCGGATCTCGTGTTGGCGTTTGCTGTGATTCCGTCGGCGAGGTCATGCTAGTTTCTCCTGACGTTCCTTGTTCTTCTTCTACCGTTTCTTTCGCGATCATGGTACTTGGAGCTTGTCCTCCCACTTCCCTATCGCTATCTGAATCCCCAGACGATCCTTCAACGGTAGTTAAATTCCTAGCCGCGTTATATTTATCTGCCATTTTGACTGTATTAACTGCCTAGAATCAATCAATCCTCTTTCCCAGACACAATACACTTTTTACAAATTATTACACACACAAATACCAAACACTATCTCGAACAGATAACACTTTCATATAATACCCTTTTTTGAAAAACACTCCAGAAAAAACACACTTTTACACAACACCTTTTTTGTTCTCTGTAACCTGTTCAGCAATCTTAGTGAATTGTGATTCAATTGTACTAGAAATTTTGGTTCCACCAAATTTTGGTCTCAGTTTTTCTCAAATCGAGTTTTGGTAAATGCATCCAATAATCGAGCCCCGCTTAT
>BLKR01012602.1:0-18030 GCA_011170035.1 Teleogryllus occipitalis
TACTACTACTACTACTACTACTACTTCTACAATACTACTACTACTACTACTACTACTACTACTACTACTACAATACTACTACTACTACTACTACTACTACTACTACTACTACTACTACTACTACTACTACTACTACTACTACTACTACTACTACTACTACTACTACTACTACTACTACTATTACTAATACTACTACTACTACTACTACTACTACTACTACTACTACTACTACTACTACTACTAATACTACTACTACTAATACTACTACTACTAATACTACTACTACTAATACTACTACTACTAATACTACTACTACTAATACTACTACTACTAATACTACTACTACTAATACTACTACTACTACTACTACTACTACTACTACTACTACTACTACTACTACTACTACTACTACTAATAATAATAATAATAATAATAATAATAATAATAATAATAATAATAATAATACTCTTAGTACTACTATTATTATTACTATTAGTATTATTATTACTATTACTATTAGTACTCAGGGGATCCATTTTCCCGTTCTTGCCACGTTAAGGAAAGAGCTCGGACACCGAGGAGAGAGATTTCACTCTGATCCCCGAGGCCGATATGTGAGCCGCATTTGTGTGAGTTCAAGAACTTGCAAACTGTATGACATGTTTGCAGGATCACTTATTTCTGCCTGTAATTTAGGGTTCGTTGAGATAATCCCATTTTTTTAGATTTTTCCTGATTATTTTTACTACACTTTCAGCCAAATAACAAGTGCATATGGTGTTACACTCTGTAGTTACCACATTTGTTTTATTTCTAGAGCAAGATCTTTATACTTAGTAATTTTCTCGCGTTCTGTTTTCTTTGTGTCAATGGTACAGCAATATCAACAAGCATAGCTTCTTTCTTGTTCCTGTCAATCAAAACTATATCTGGTCTATTGAAAGCCACCGTTTTATCTGTTAATATGAGTCTGTCCCAATGAATGATGGAATTATTAGCTTCCATTACAGGTGCTGGGTTGTATTAATAATACGATGGAGCTCCAGTATTTAACATTCCATGCTTGAGAGCCAATTGTTGTTGGGCAATCTTAGCTAGTTTGTTGTATCTCCCCAAGTACGCGTTGTCGGCAAGTGCAGTACATCCAGCCATTATGTGTTCAATTGTTTCACCACTGGTGCCACATTTCTTGCATTTGCCAACCACGGGCATGTTAATGCAAAGTTTTCCGTAGTTCCTACTTCGGCATACTTTATCTTGGATAGCAATTATAAATTCCTCTGTTTCTGATAGCCATTGCAGTGAGGATGGTGTTTCAACATGAAGTCCATTAATAGCTTTAGGAAATTTGCCGTGCATTGCCTTTCGTTGCCAATCTTCTAGATCTCTTTGGATTGTCTCTTTTGGTGCTGTTCCTGCTGCAGTTGCCGTTGTTCCTACGTTGAAAGCACTCACGTTTTGTGGAGTATAACCATCATCTGATTGTACAGCCATTTTCATTAAGGCATCTTCACATCAGAGTAACTTTTGCTTCATTTTTCTCTCTTTTTTCTGCAGAGATTTTCAATGTTTAGCAGTCCCCTCCCTCCTTCTCTTCGGGGAAGGTATAGTCTTTTAATAAATGAGTTTGTATGAAAACACCCGAATTTAGTAAGCAGCCTTCTTGTCAATCTATTTAATTCAACGAGGAAACACGACCACTTGAGAATTCCGAAAGAGTAAGAAAGTGTAGGAATTGCCCATGAGTTAATTGCTATGATTTGTTCTTCCGTTTAATTTAGTGTTCAGAACTTTTGTAACTCTTGAACTATACTTATCGGTCAGAGCGTTCTTCATGCTGGAATGATCTATTCGGCAGCTTTGGGCCATTCCTAAATATTTGTAAACATCATCAGGTGGAAATTCCTTTATGTCTCTAATTGGTTCATTGTGGCTTTCGATCTTGCCCTTTTAAATGTATATTATGGTTCATTGACTAGTCCAAAAGACATCTTTATATCCTCATTGAACACGTCCACTATCTCAATTAGACCGTGAAATTTGTCGCTGCTCTCCGTATACATTTTTAGGTCATCAACATACAACAAATGAGACAGGCGTAATTTGCTTCTTTTGACTAACTTGTACTCAATTTTGCTGTTATTAAGAAGTTTGGACATACGGTTCATTGCTAGACAAAACAATAATGTGACAGTGAATCTCCTTGGAACATTCCAGTTTTAATATGGACCACTCCCATATTTTGCGAACTCATCCATATGTTTGTTCTCTATTTCGTCTTCGTTGCACTAAACGTGTTTGATTTTTGGACATACACCGTGTATCTCAAGCACCTTGTATCCCAAAAACCTTTTGCAACCAACTGTGCGAGACAGAATCGAATGCCTTCTGGCAATCTATGTAGCACACATGCAGACTGTATCGTCTTTTGTGAACTTGTTCCAACGTAACTGCGTCAATTGTCAGCTGATGCTTACAACCCATCGATCTTTTGATGCAACCCTTTGCTCCTCTTCCAAGACGGAATAGTTTTCGTAGTGTTCATATATCTTGTCGCTGATTAGCGATATAAAGAGCTTGTAAACAGTCGATAGGCAGGTGATTGGTAGATGGTTTTGTGGTTGTAACATGTCCCCCTTTTTCATTTATAGATAAGAGTTTCCTTCCATAATTCAGGAATTGTTCTTGGATTTTCAAGGGCTTTGGAGTAATATTCAGCTACTGACTTGTGGACAGCGGGAAAGTATTTCAGTCAGAAATTATGAATTTTGTCAGACCCAGGGATTTTCCAGTTTCTGGTTTTATTGATGGCTCTTGTGATTTCGTCAGTAGTAAACTCTGTAGCATCCATTGGTGGAATTTTCAATGCTGTCATTTCTACCTCTGGCAACCATGATGCGTTTTCATTGAAATCTTTCGGGTCGGACTATAACGTACTCAAGTATTCTTTAAATTTATAGTTTCTTCTGTAGTTAGGGTTGTACTTTGAGTGTCCTTATTTTCCTCCAGGCGCCTGAAGAAGCTCCTTCGGTTTCTGTGAAATTGGGAATTTTCCTTCTTCCTTTTCGTCAGTTCATTGTATCGGCGGAGTCTACTTCCTTTTGCTTTTGCCTTTTGCCTAAATGTGTCTAATAATGATTCAAGATCCCGGGTTCTTTTTGTACTATTCAATTTTATTCCTGCCTTTGTTGCCTGAATGGTTGTTTTCCTAACTACTCTCCTGGTTTGGTTATTGTTAAGGTACTCCTTTACGATGTCAGCTTTGGATCTGAGTTCATTTACTTCTCCCTCGAGTCGTTTTTTCCTTGGTGGCCTGTGACCTCTTGTTTGCCTGGTCCTCTTATGATTTGGGTAATACGTCTTTTAGCCATTCAGCTCTATGACAGTAGCTGCTGCACAATAGATAGCAAGGTGTAGCTCGGTCAGGTCATCCAAGTTTTTAACATGTTCCTCCGATATATTATTCACCTTCTTTATTGTTTCCTTTGCTTTTTCAATGTTCCTCAGGACAGGGATGAATGGTCGGCCGACTGGTTCTGTACCGCGGAAGTGTTCAATGTTGAACATGTGCTGTTGAACATGTCTGATATCTTCGTATCCTGTAGGAGGCACCTAACTTCCCTTTTAATGTTTCCGATTTCGATCTCAGTTAAATAACTAGCACTGATTTACCAAATAAAATGTACGCATTATATCTGTATTCATTTCTCGTGTCCATTTTATTCTCTCAGTGTGTTCCCTTCTACGGGTAGATCTCCCAAAGGTAGGGGGATCACATGCCCGCACAGATTGCCTCCCTCAGTTGTGTTGCCCGATGAATGTTCTCTACGCCCCTCTATTCGTTTTGCGTGGTCACTGCGGTAAGGGGCTGACACATTACCTCGTCTGGAGCAGTCCAGTTGCCAGGCGAGATCGAGGCTTTACTTTTAGTCTTTCCTGCAACATCCAGAATCTCTGAGAGATGGGCTGCAAACCCAAAGCCCAGGAGCTGGCTTTGGTCCGCCCCGGGTAATTTATTTTCCCGCTAGTCTCCATATCTGGCGAGCGTTCCTCTATCCGCCACCTTGAGAAGACGCCCGGTAGGGGACCAGCAAACCTCCCGGGGTATTATTATTATTATTATTATTATTATTATTATTATTATTATTATTATTTATTCATTCACAGTTCACTGATACATAGATTGTAGTCATACAGATACAATACATCAAAGCATGACAACAATAAAAATCAACAGTATGTAATTCTAGAAGTTATAGACTAATACAAAATTTAACATTTATAATATTCATAAATACTAATGTAATTAAAGTAGCAACTAAACACTCTCATTACTTCCCAAGAATTTTCGGACCAATGTGCATGTACAAAGTATGACACATTTCTGGATATTGATTATGGCATTTTTATTTATTTTCAGCGTTTCTAGTGAATTCTTTAAAGTCTTCGGGATGACGCCCGTTGCTGAAAGAACCACGGGGACGGTTTTGATTTCCGAGATGTTCCATTGCTCCTTCACGACATGTGCCAATTCTTTGTACTTCTGGATATTTGTATGATATGCTGTAGCAAGATTGCTGGTGTCCACAACTGCCATGTCTACAAACCATACTTTCTTCTCATTTTTATTCCAGAGTGTTATATCCGGTCTGTTATGGTGTACTGTACGGTCCGTCAAAATACTACGATCCCAGTACAATTTATAGTTATTGTTTTCAAGTACATTCTTTGGGATATACTTGTAGTATGGTGCTAAACCACAGATCTTGACGAGTTGGGCGAGGATAATTCGACCCACCATATCATGCCTGTTCTTATACTCCGTTGGGGCGAGTACACTGCATCCTGCTGTAATATGTTGAATTGTCTCGCCCCGTTGGCCACAGACCCGGCAGTTATCAGAGGTCATCTCTGGATCTTTGATGACATATTTGAGATAGTTTCTGGTTGCAATGACTTGATCTTGAATGGCAACCATGAACCCCTCAGTCTCTGGGTAGAGATATCCAATGCTGAGCCATTTGTACGACATGCCTACGTCTACATTTGGATTGGCTATTTCAGCTGGGTATCTCCCATGGATTGCTTTGTGCTTCCAGAGATCTATCTCTTGTTGGAAAGAGGGCTGTTGAAGTTCTATATTAGCTTGATTGAGACTCAGAGGTGTATAATTGTAGTCCGCTTCAAGTACCACTTTGTGTAGATGAGAAGATAACGCTTTCTTCCTGAAGTATTCTCTCATACTGGTAATCTGTTTGAAATGGAGATTACTTGTTTTCAGGATACCACGACCTCCCATCTTCCTTGGAAGCGTTACCCTTTGAATTGAGCTTTTGGGGTGGTGGTATTGGGAACGGCTCATTTGAACCCTAATAAGCCTTTCCAAGGATTCAATATCCGTCCTGGACCATTTAATGATGCCCAGTGAGAAAGTTATTACTGGTATTACATACATGTTAACCGCTGCAGTTAGGTTTCGTGAATTGAGGAAGGTTTCGAATAAACTTTTCATTCTCTCCTCGAATTCCACCTGCAGCCTTTCTTTAATTTCACTGTGGATTATCAGCTTGTTTTGCTGAATTCCCAGGTATTTATAAAGTTCATTTTCTTCCAGGGCTGTTATAGTCTCCCCTGTCAGCGTTTCATGTTCTACCTCGCTGATGAGTTTACCCTTCCTTATACTTTGGGTTTTGCATTTTTCGATACCAAATTGCATTCCTATGTCGGTTGAGAATCTTTCGGTGACATGAAGGAGCTTCTTCAGTCCCTGTAATGTTCCTGAGTACAGTTTGATATCGTCTATGTATGCTAGATGACTCGCATCATGTTTGCTCTGGCCTTTCAGTTCATATCCAACTCCCACGCTTTCCAGCAAGGAGGAAAGGGGATTCATAGCAAGGCAGAACCAGTAAGGGCTGAGACTATCGCCTTGGAATATACCTCTGTGGATTTTCAGTGTCTTAGTGAAAATTCTTTCACTACTTGAGGACATATGTATTGTTGTTTGCCAGTGATGGATTACATTCATAAGAAATCTTACGATTGCATGGTTAGCACGATATAGCTTTAGAACATAGATCAGCCAGTCATGCGAGACCATGTCAAATGCCTTCTTGTAGTCGATGAAACAAGTATACAGATCTCGCTTTTTGTTGGATGGCTGAGACATGATGACACTGTCGATTACAAGCTGTTCTTTGCACCCCAATGAACCCTTGCAACAGCCTTTCTGGTACTCTGAAAGAATATTGTTTTGTTCACAATGTTGTTCTATCACTGTTTTTAAAAACTAGTGATGATTTTATATAGCCCGTTGAGGCATGTGATGAGTCGGAATTGTCCGGGATCTGTGGCATTGTTAGATTTCGGCTTCATGAAAGTGATCCTCTCGCACAGGGCCGTCGGTAGTTCTTCAGGGTGTTTCAGAAAATGATTAATGAGAGTCAGAATTATTTCATGTATACAGGTGAATCTTTTAAACCAGAAGTTATGAAGTCCATCTGGTCCAGGACATTTCCTATTTTTGAGTTTGTTAATAGCTGTCTTTAGAACATCCATTGATATATCGGAAACTTCCATTTCCTGGTCTTGCTTGATTCGCCCGACACTTCTGTCAGCCATAATGCGTGGGACTGGAAATGACTTCCTGTTGACCATATCGTGGTCCAGTGATCTTCCACAGTTGATTTCTCCGGTAACTTTCCTGAATGGACTTCTCTTTTCAGATTCTCATAGAACCTCTTCTGGTTTTTAATAAAATCCTGATTGTCTTTTTTCCTTTTCAAGCTTCTGGTGTAGCGTCGTATTCTTTGCGAATAGACACTGAGTTGTTGTTTGAGAGTATCTATTACTTCAAATGTATTTTGATTTTCGTTGTATTGCGCATGTTTGCAGTATTTCCTCCTGATTCTCGATACTTTCCTTCTGATGCGCGTCTTTTTGCTTCCTTTCTGAAAGGTTTCGATAATGGCAATGTCAGATCTGAGTTGTTTTATTCTTCCCTCCAGCCGTCTCTTCCAAAGTGGTGTGTAGTCTTTTCGATGGCTATATGGCTGTTGGGATTCTAGGATTATTATTATTATTATTATTATTATTATTATTATTATTATTATTATTATTATTTTATTTTTCTGTTCTTTTCTCAGTAAGCATTGAGAACCATTCATCTATCCATACGACTTATGCTCTGGCAAATGCAACTGGTTATGACAGATCTGAGGAAAGACGGAGTAGAAATTCATCTTTGTCCGTCGTTCAATTTAAGAATTTTCATACAATATGACAAGTCTGTAGGATTAAAGCTTTTTGGATGGTTATGCAGATTCCTTTTGATAATCCTATTTTTGTAAGACCTAAAGCAAATCGGTCCGTCACCACTCCTGTGGCTGAGATGAGTATTGGCACTATTTCAACCTTACTCAGTTGCCAAACAAGTTGGATTTCTGCTGCCAAATTCTGGTATTTAGAAATTTTCTCCGATTCTGTCTTATTGAGATTGTTTGTCAATGGACAGCCTACATCGATGATTGTTGCATACTTTTGTAAACGTCTGTTTGATTATTTTATTATTATTGTTATTATTATTATTATTATTATTATTATTATTATTAGTTTTTCACAATTATTTTAGTTATTTTTACTATAATTAGATTTTTATTTTTTCAGATCATCTATATTCTGTAATGCAGAATCATATAAGTATTTTAAGTCTTACAGACAAGAATTATTAAAAGAGAGATCATGCAATTCATCAGCATTCATGAAAAGAAAATCATGCAGTTCACAACACGATTTACTCATGTGTGATAAAGTTATCAAACCTGCGTTTCAAGACGATTCGTGCGGCAATAACCGACGATTTGGGGGGATTTGATTAAAAATACTTCCAGTTCTTACGTATAGCTAAATTGTCTGTGCACATGTGGAAAAAAGCCGGCGGCGCTAGCCGAATGCGTTTACTACGCTCCGTGAAGTCACGAAGGTTAAGCGCATTCGAGACTCGCGGACTCGTGGTTGGGTGACCGGCCAGGAACCCCGGGATCTAACGCCGTCGAGCCCCTGGCCGAAGGGATAAAAGGCACTGACTGCGTCGTGACGAGACTTGACTAATATTAAAAAAGTAAAGCACATTAATGGAGGATTACTCCCCAATGCAAAGCGCTCAACGCCCCTTAAAGGGCTTGGAGACGCGTTGAGTCAAGGTGGAGACACATTCTTTGTGTATACATTCGGGTAAAAATTTCACTTAATGTTCGACATGTGTCTCACCATTCCCTTAAAGGTTTTATTGTAGATCACGCAAGCAAAATTTACACAGTTATTGCTGAATTATCTTTTGTTACTCTAATACGGTTAAGGGTTATGTCCTCTAAGAACATATAAATAATGAACCTGATAGAAATGCAGAAGAATTGTTTGCAAACGTTTGAACATGATTTTTTAAATTCCTAAGTGATTAAGTAGATTTCCATCGAAATTTCTTTGATGTTTGCAGAGTGTCTCAATGCATCAAACTGGCGATTGCGTTGGCCATTCTCCTGACATACGCTCTACAGATGTACGTCCCCGTAAGTATTATATGGCCCGGAGTCCAGAAACGCTTCGGTCCCTTCCGCTACCCAGTCTTCGCTGAACTGTTCTTCCGCAGTCTGCTAGTGATACTGACATGTAAGTACTTCAGAAATTCATTGTTTTTCTATTGCAGAGTGAGAGATACCTTAAATACTGAGCTCCTAGCGGAAGCCCTCTCATCTCACACTCTCTAGTATAAACGTCTCAGCAATATGAAGTGTCAGAAATATAATTTAAACTCTCTCTCAGTGAATTTTCATGCTTTTCAGAAAGTATAAATATTTCCATCATTTCTCTAATTGCCTTTTCGTTATTTCGTTTAACCTCTGTCTGAACTACTTAGTTTGACCTCCAGTGTTTGTAAGGATCCATTTCCCAAGGCGCTTTTTGTTAATTTAAATAATTTAAAATACTCCCAAAAAAGGTATCTTTGCTGAAATAATCCCTTAACTGATTGTCTTGAGTATTGGTATATTACTATTATTATGTTCGCGAGTAGGCCATCTTGGACCACGCATGACATGCACGGGCTCAGTATCATTTTATCACGTTGCAAGTCTTGCATGTAACTAATCAGGGGGATCAGCATTAGGCTGAATCCGATTTTTGTACCCGAGGGTTGTTAGTCCTGGGGGGATGGAAGATGGAAATATGATGATAATGAAGGATGAATGGACAGCACACAAACGGACGAGCACAAATATGTCCGAGACGGGACTCGAACCTGCGACTCTTCGGTTCGAGATCACTACGACACTACTGCCTTAGCGATCTCGGCCACCGGGCCGACATCATCATCATCATCATCATCATCATCATCACCATCACCGTCATCATCATTATTATTATCATCATTATCATTATTATTATTATTATTATTATTCGCTTTAGAACGGACTTACGTAGTAAATGAAAACTTAAACATATACATTTGCAATTTTCAAAAGTTCCCTGATTTTCATTTACATAATTTCAAGATCTAGATTTAAACAACAGATTTCAGTAAGGAAAAAAATCTCCATAATCAATATTAATGTTTTGCAATGTTAATTATTTCTTTGCAGTTTTAGAAAATATAGAGAGTTTGCCCTGGGGAAAATAAGACCTGTCCCATTTTTAAGTGTTCTTTGCTTTATCCACACACAAAATTGAAAGAAAAAATTTGAAGCCGTTTTTGAGAAAAAAATGTTTTATAAACCATATTAACTTCAAGCAGTAATTATGCGCAAACTACTCGTTTTTTATAAAATGTTTCAATTTATTTAAGGATCTAATTTTTTTGACGAGATTTCATTAAGGGCAAAATATCATCAATATTCTACTTTTGGAAAGTTAATATTTTGCGAATTTCGAAAATACAGAGTTCCCGAAAATGTGGCCTACAGCATTTTTAAGCGCCTAATGCTCTGGGGGGGGAATTAAAGAAAGAATTTGAAACCGTTTCTGAGAAAACAATTGTTTAAAAATTTCCTATATATCACCTAAAATTATACGAAAAATATATGGGTTGACTCAGCATAAATGTTGCAAACTTACAGGGAAAGTGAGAGAATCGAAAATGATCAGTTTTTGGAAATGAACATGTGGAAGAAAATTTTTTATTACTGAGTTTCGAATGTGATATTCCCCATGCTTAGGAGGCAACCCCTCATGCATTGGTGTTTGGCGTGTACACGTAATCCCTGCGTCAGAACGTGACTTCCAAACATGAGTGTATGATGAATTGCCTACCATTAACCTAAATCTTATAGGAAAAGTAGAGACTAGATACTATTATGAAAAAGCTAATAAAATAAGTCCAAGTACGGTATTCTACCTTCAAAGTGATGCCAAGTTGATAAAGCTGTTTGGTGTGGAGGCTGACGGGCGGCGTCGCGTGTTGCAGTCGTGCTGGCCGAGGCGGTGCCCGAGCTCGAGCTGGTGATCTCACTGGTGGGCGCGGTGAGTTCGTGCGCGCTGGCGCTGCTGTTCCCTGCCCTCATCGACGTCATCTCGCGCTGGGAGGAGGCCGACCCGTGGCGCCTGCGCCTCTGCAAGAACTCCTTCATCTTCGTGGTGGGTATCGTGGGCTTCCTCACCGGCACCTACGCCAGCATCTACTCCATCGTGGAGAAGCTGGCATGAAGGCCAAGAGGCACGGTGGCAGGGCCAGGATCGAAGCCCCTGCGTGGCGTGGAATAGGGAACTGCTCGAGCTCGCTATCGTTCTTCACTCACTGCGCCCCCGCCTCAGGGCCTGGAAGCAGCCGGGGACCAACGCCATAGCATGGATCTCTACTCTGTTCAATTCTGCAAACGCGGTGCGTGGTGTACTCGTGCAATATGATGTACAGTGTGTGATTCTCCATTCCATTACCATGAGTATTTGTACAAATGAAAACAAACTGTGTTTAAATAGGGTATTAGTGTAATAATACCAACGAAGCCACAAAGTTTAATACTTCCAAAACTTGTCCATTTCAAATTCACCATTACATGACCAAATACGTATAACAAAATTCATGAATTGTATGTACACTTAATAACTTTCACCATCGTCAGCAATGATGGAATCTTCAAATACTGCTTTACTCTAATACAACGCTAAAGATTACTTGCTGCGAGCCTTTTCTTTGCATGAAGACTTAATTTTTTTATAAAATGCGAGTCCTACATAACATTGATATAATGCATCAATGTAGTAGCATCACCGTTGTATCAATAGTCTATTTATGTAATATTATTAAAAAGTAGGATACGTGGAAGATCCTGTATAAAGTGACGTATGGATTCCTCAAGTGAAAAAATGTACAGATTTAATTCGATAACAGCAACTTTCATTCTTAAGAATGTATATAAAGTATGATGCACAAATAGAATGAAGGGGAAATCAATGACATGGATTGTATGTACAGTTTGTGTTTGTTATTAGGTAATCTCATAATGTAATTAATTCAGTGAGAACATTCTTTTCCCCTTTGTTTTCCAATGTCGACCAGTCAATTTGGCCTTTATTTATTTATTATCCGTAACAATAAATATTTGTAGGTATTCTTATGAATTCCCAGTTGATTTACATTTAGCTCTTTTTTTTTCTTTTATTCTCAAAATATTTTAAATAATTTAAGGAAGTATGTTATTAGTTGTTTGCAATCGTTTTTACTAATTAAATGTATAATAAATCACATACGTCGGCGCATATCTTTTCCATGCCAATGGTTATGTTCAGAGAGCAATTCTGCATCAAGCAGAAATTAAAAATACAATGAATAAAAGTGGAACCATTTGACCACAATACTTCTAGCCACTATGATTGGTTCATCTTATGACTAAAAAGAAGTAATTTATTATAAATATGTCACTTATGAATTGATTTGTCATTTTTAATTCATCTGACAATATTTTTTCATTTTTTTAAATGTCTCTCCACAGAGTTACTGAGAGATCAAAATTTTACATTTGATTATTCTGTCATTAATTTTGTCTCTTCGATAGATAGATATGAAATTCCATAGTGGCAGCAGAGATATTGTGGTATTCCATGAATATTAATTCAGGATAGCGGAGGTATCAACCACAAAGTAGTTTCTTACAATAATCATTTTAATAAACAGAAAACTCAGCCATACACGTGTTTCGGGACAACTTCATCCCGAAAAAATAGATGAGTTATATGTTAAAAACGCAATGTTGTTGCTCTGTATGTACATTGGAATGCTGTTCAGATGTAATGACATGGAAAGTCAAAGTTCCAAGAGTGATTTTTGTTTTATTTGTAAATAAAAAACACTAATGTATTAAACTATACGTATTCTTCTTACTCTTTTCAGTATTTGTATTTTTCATTTCTCCTTTCTCATTTCTAGTCGGGACTACAAAATCTTCAATAATTACATTGGTCAACATTACTGTTATCTATCATGAAATCTAAATAGTGAATTCAGTGTCATTTTTTATTCTTAACTCAGCTATGTAATCAAATTTTTCCATCACACGTTCTTGCCCTGAGATAGTTACTTTTAAAAACTGGATTTTAGCATTTTCTTTCAACTGTATAAGAATATTTAACGTGTATATAGTAGTAGTTTTCAAAATGTATTCATGGTAATTGCACAGGGGATATCGGGTAAAACATACACAGCTAATCATCCCGTGTTTCAGGTCGCGCCACCAATAACGAGATACGAATATTATCAAAGTGCCACTTGAGCAGCATAGCCTCTCAGGTGTTGCAGTGTAGTCACACCTGTTACACACATTTTTATATACGATTACACACGATTTATAGACGTTGATTTCGAAATGCCCTCTTTGTGAGGGGCATGTACATGAATCCAACAAAAATACTTCAAAAACGTTTGTCTTCCTCAGGACAAAATCTTCAATTGTCGTTTCTCCTTATTTATACCTATCTACAATTAAATACTTTCTCTTTGTTAAACTGGTAGATTGGTTGAAGTGTTCTTTATTATCATTTTTAAATGGCTAATTTTTTATCACCTCCTTTAACAGTACTTTCTCACATTTATGAAAGCAATCTACTGTCCTAGAAAGAATAGGCTCTGTAGATCAAACTTCTCGTGAAAACATGAATTACTGCAAGGTTCTTAAGCGGCATTTTTTCATCCCTAATATAACTTCGAATATTGTTTTGAGCAACTTCTTGCAAAAAAATTGGAAAACTTAATTGAGTGTTTGTAGCAACAAGCCAGGGAAACGTGATATTTAAAAGGATAATAACGCAGGACAAAACGCAGTTCGTTGGGTATTTATTTAAGTTCGACCATTGTCTTATTTTTTTTAATTCGTTGCGACGTTGTTGATGCAACGCGTCTCTTAAGCCTTGTTGGGCGTTGAACGCTTTCTTCTGGAGTAATCTTCCGTTACTGAGCATACTATACTCATACACATACGCAGTTACTGGGAATAATCTCAAGTCAAGTCTCGTCATGTTGCAGTCAGTCAAACTTCTCGTGAATTCTATGTCTTAACCACCACTATTTTAATTTAGAAGATAACTCATCCATCCCTTGTTCTATTTTAATTTTTTTTAACTTACACTCAGTCGTATGAATAGTATCAGCAACAATGCCAAGTGCACACTCCACCATTAGGGACGGCCGCCATTCGTCGGCATCAGCAACTAGTCGCGACTACTAGTAGCCGCCATTTCGGCTCATCCTGACCGCATGTATTGTTCCTCGGCTTCTAGGACAATGATCCCCATCTCGATCAGATTTTTCGTTCAGTTTCCCTGATCCTTTGAGCAAATGCTAAGATGGACCCTTGTTTTACTTCCGAAAATAAATGTAACTTCATTATCAGTGCATATTTTTTAGAGTTCAATGGGAAATATTGTTATAATAATATAATATATAATAATATAATATATAATATAATATATAATAATATAATATATAATAATATAATATATAATAATATCATATATAATAATAATAATGTTCAAATTATCGTTCTCAATGTTCTAGCGGTAGTAAGTTGATTTCTTCACGAAGGGAGCGATGAGGAATAATAGCCCAAATCTATAGGTGATTTGCCTTTGTAAATAGTTTGTATTACACTGGAGAGAATGTTATAACAATTCTTGCTGAAAACTCATGTTCCCATCTGTATTCAGAATTCAACTTGTATGTGAATTGAAGAAGTGATCCTAGAATTTAAGAAAACGTGAACAAAATACACTTCTTCCTGTAATATATCTCACATAGTTTTACCGTTACACAAATAAATTTTAAAAAATTCACTGTCTCTTCTTACTTTTTGCGATAATCTGCTTCCAAACTTCACAACGTATATGTATGTGCGTGCAGGGATTTTAAACAAAATGCAAAGCCTCTAATTTCACCTGCATTTGGTGAAACGAAGAACGTCGAAGGAGTCGATTTCGTTGAATTGTGGCAATAAACACTTGTGTTCACAGGCGTGGCAGCCTCAACCAAGAAGCGGTAACAATATGTTTAGGCCCCTTTTTCAAGGAACATTTTTAGTTACATACGAAATGCTTTACTAATAAATGAATAAAACACACAAACAAAATAAAAGTATATCTCCGGCAATGAGTGACCGCCACGTGGCAAACTGAACAGTGATTAGATCTACAGATTAGATGATAAATGTTTACATGAATATATGAAAGGACAGTGTAATTAATCATAACAAGGGCAAGTCAAATGAATGACTAATATCATGAATCAGGTGTTTATGTAATTGGAATTATAAAAGGTGTATATTATTATTAATATTTAAGGTGATATTGAAATCCTAGAACTGGCCGTCATTGTTGTTGTAGCAAAATTAAGGGTTCAAGAATAAATAAGAGAACAACTTGTAAGAAGAAATTATTAACCAATTAAAATATCAGGATCTTAAAAAAAGGCAATAATGTTTTAAAGATAAGGAACAAAACAGTACAACTTTGTAGAATTGAAGAATAAGAGGAGGGTTTAATGTTGGGTATTATTAAATTGTCAAGCATATTTCCAAATAAAGAATATATAGATGTATTAGAAATAATTTGCAAATAAATGTGTTTGATCATTTTTTGTTCTTGAAGAATTGTAGATCAATTCTGATCACAACAACGTTGTTACCCCCAAAAAGATCCCTTCTTCTTTTTCTTTTATATATTTTCATCTCATCAGATGAATTTATGTATGCATTACCAAAGTATTTATGGTCCCCATAGAAGCGGATCTTATGGTAAGTTACTATGTATATGTGTATGTGTGTATATATGTATATATATATGTGTGTGTGTGTGTGTGTGTGTGTGTGAGAGAGAGAGAGAGAGAGAGAGAGAGAGAAAGAGAGAGAGAGAGAGAGAGAGAGAGAGGCGCGCAGCGCCCCAGAACAAAAAAAAAAAACTCTCCTAAATGGTAGGGGAATGGGGTGGTGGTGTCCAGGAGGGGAGAAACAAAAGTAACTTTCCGGGGTCGTCCCTCTCTTAGAGCTGACGTGACGGAAGGGCTGGAAGGGGTCACAGAGTGCGCGCGTGCGCCCGCCATCTTGTGTGGCGAAGTGCATTCGCGCGATTTGAGGACGAAGCACAGTAGTACAGGGCAGAAGAGAGGAAGGAGTGGCATGAAAAAACGTGACGGGAACAAAAAACAACACAAATGTGAACAAAAAATGATTTATTGTTAGTCTTTGATGTGGCTGGAGAATGAAGTTATGAAGGAAGAATGAAGGAGGAGGAGGAATGCACCTGCTTGGCGGTGAAGGAGAAATAAAACATACGAGTCATGAAAACACAAGTTTATTTACACAAACACACGCGTAAAATTGTCTTATACAGTGTCATTTTAGAGGAAGTGGGTCGTAGAAGCTGCGATGGCAGGAACATAAGAGGGGCTTGAAATTCGTCTCCGGAACGGAGGAGTGTTTCTTCCGTTACTGGCGATGGGTTTCTTCCGATGAAGCAGTATATTAACTACTACTTGTAGTGATACAACTTAACGATTGTGTTTGGTTGTTAAATGACAGATTCATGACTCACGTTATGACGGCTATTTTGAAATTTTCTGGTTCCTCATTACTCATTTCAAATATTTGAACTGGCTTACTAAAGTAAGAATTCCTGAGCTTTCGACACAATGCACAGTTCTAATGCCTTATCGAATTTAGTTTCAGGCCTGACAAAATTCCATTTTTCATCCAACGTTTTAGCCACTTTTATCACGTGTTTGGTTGTTGCGAAGTGTCGTTTAATTTTATTGTATCTCCAACTTTCAAATATTGACAAAATTTGAATTTTCAATGTCGTGTGATCTGTTGAGTGAAAGGAATCGATAAGTTTCGTAGTAATGTATTTCTTGTCTGACTTTTCAATTGACGGCGAAGGATCTTTCGAGTGAAAAATATTATCAGTGGTAGCACTTTGTACTGTTTGAAAATTCTCATGGGGATACCGTTTTTGTTGCAATTTTCTATTCTTCAGGGGGTATCTCCTATTGCAATTAAACTCTTGTTTATCTTTTTAACATTCATTTCGCAGACACTTGATAAACTATCTGAAGAGCTTAAATTATAATTTCCTTGATTTCCACTGTTTTCACTATATTCACTGGACTTTCCGCTACTTTCGTGATTTTCATGGGAACCACTGATCTCGTCGCTCTCTTCACTAACAAAAAGGATTTTTGGAAGCACTCCATTTTTTCCCACATGAATCACAAATTTGCTAATCTAATGACTCCTCTAAATCAAGTTTCACTAGAAAAACGTAGTTTATGCGCCTTCGAGGTTTTCTTTTCCTAAAATCGTGATCAAAAAGATGAAATTGATTGAAACATCTGTCGTATCTCATACGATGATTGCCACAGTATACGCACGATTCTCAGAACAAACTCTAGCAACCTTCCCTTAATTAGATGCATATTGCAACTGATGCTCAAAAAATTTTACTCATGTCCCTTGACAAGTGGTCTGTTGTATTTCACAAGCAAGGTCAGGAGGGCATCTCATCCTTAGGACACAAAGGGACTCAGCAGTAAAATTCGTTTCGCTGACTCGAGGAAAAACAGTAGTAGAATTCGTTTCACTGTCACCCGTCCCTTCTGGGGACAGAGTGAATATAAGAGTTTTATTTCTTGACACCCTAATCAGGCATAGGTCATTCTTTTCGGCACATGTATCAAAGACTGATCAAACACAATTCGTTAGTGCAGGGGCAAGAAGCGAACGCGCATATTTACAATACATACAATACAATTACAATCACATTTTTTAGATCTGTACGTGTTCAGTGCCAACTATTTTCTTGTTGTGTTTTGCAGAAAATTAAATAAGTTATACGCCTATATTTTTTAAATTTTATATGAGCGAGTTCATACAGAAATTTTCATTTTTTTAATAATTACAATTTTTAATGAAATATTTATTTTTGAGAACGTAATTTACAAGGGAATAATATACGCAAATCAAAGTATTAAATGAAACAAAAAAGATTTTTTAACTTAAGTATATTCCGAAAATCACTCAATCCGATTTTGCGGAGTACGGGTATATTCCAAAATTTAATATAGGCATAACTATACAAATAATCCATTTTCTGGTAAATAAAGAAACACATGTCTCTTTTTTGATATCCAGATTTAATAAAAAAATATCATACATTAAAAAAAGCGGCGTCAATTCTTCTGACGTATTCTTCATTTGACGTAGAATGGCTATTTGAATTCGTGCTCGTGCTCGTGCTAGTGCTAGTGCTAGTGCTAGTGCTAGTGCTAGTGCTAGTGCTAGTGCTAGTGCTAGTGCTAGTGCTAGTGCTAGTGCTAGTGCTAGTGCTAGTGCTAGTGCTAGTGCTAGTGCTAGTGCTAGTGCTAGTGCTAGTGCTAGTGCTAGTGTTAGTGCTAGTGCTAGTGCTAGTGCTAGTGCTAGTGCTAGTGCTAGTGCTAGTGCTAGTGCTAGTGCTAGTGCTAGTGCTAGTGCTAGTGCTAGTGCTAGTGCTAGTGCTAGTGCT
>BLKR01012603.1:0-18019 GCA_011170035.1 Teleogryllus occipitalis
TGAATATAAGAGAAAAGTTAGATGTCACACCTGTGTTACATAAAATACGTACTAATAAGAAGAAATGGTGCGAACATTTGGAAAGGATGCCGAATGAGGGCCCTTCAATATATTCCACAAGGAAGAAGAGATGTAGGCAGGCCCTAGAAGTGGACACCGGAACAGGTTAAAGTCTCATCTTTTAAGAATAAGAGGAAAAACGCAAAAAATCTGAACTATTGGGAGTATAGGTAGATCGAATTATCACAAAGTTTAGATTTTCGAACAAATATGTTTTTGGACTATATGATCAAACCATCAAAATGGGTAGAAACCTAAATACCAGCTCTACTGATATCTCAAATACATACATGTAATAAGAATATGAATAATAATATCGTATATTATTATAATACAGTATATAGTATTATTGTTAGGGATTGTTGGCAGTACGATATCAAAAGCAAACCTATGTGTTTATAAACTCCTGTTTAATTTTGAGGTTTTCAAATCACTGACAGTACCACTTTTCGACGCTAGAGTTATCGGCGCTCTCCTGTAATCATTCTATGTTCTGTACATAATTAAAAAAATATTAATTTTGCTGTTTTGAGGGTCAAATGCCATTTTCTTTGTTATACTAAATTGTACTGAATATATCCCAATTCAAACAAATCGTTTGATTTACCAGTTGACCCACATTCTTCCTGGTTTCAAATGTGATGATTGTAGTATTCTTTCATTTTATTGTATTTTGGATCCAGTGATTGTTATACTTAGGTTTTCGAAACATAGACCTCCTGCCTTATAAAATGTATCTTTATAACAGGGATAAGCACATGTTTGAGGCCATGAGCCCCGTTGAGAAGGACGTTCCCGAATTAATTAAAAAGATTCATTTTATACGGCGAGAGGTGACCTAATGTCATCGGCCACGTTATGAAAACCCAAGTATAGTATAGAGATCATTGATTGTATCAGAAGCGTTTGAAGTTAATTCCTTTCACTTGGTATGTGTGGTTGCATTGTAGTGAGCAGTTCGTGACAGTCCATGAAAAGCGATTATGGATTAATTGGTTTCGTGAAGTAAGCACAACGTCTTGGGGTAAGTCCCTTTATTTTTAATCTTTGTTATTTTAATTTATTTACATATACATTTCAAAATTTCTGTAACTAAAGAACTGAATTAATAGTTTGGATTAACAAAACAGTTTTTTTAGATAATACTACGCTGTAAATTTCATGTAAATGGTCTAGACATGTAACTTTCTTAACTAAGTTGCATCCTCAAGTTGCTGAATCATAATAACACATTCATTACGTTAATTAAAATAAACTTTTGTATTTTGGGCGGCATTTCCGATGTAAACTTAATTGGAAATATTTTTAGTTTAAACTTATATCTCATTAGATTTAGATTTCAATTTAAATCACATAATGGAACTTCAATGAATATCCTGAGGACGCGTGAGAGAAAATAAACTCTTTAAACCTAAATAAATTTCTCTGATTCTTTCGCTGTTAAGTTTACGAATGTAGATAATGTAATCACAGGCACACAAGTTTTAAATGATCACTTGTCACGTTTCTCGAAATTTTACAAATGTTGGGCCTCAAAGACACAAAAAAATATATCTTTAAAAAAATTATATATTTCCAAAAATTGATACGCATTTTTCTCGAAGTTCCTATGTTAAAGATGTTCCGGCATTCGCATTTCAATTGAAATATTCACGTATCAGTAAATTAAATAAAACTAAAAAAACGAAGATGTTTTTGATTAATTGGAATATCTTTAATTGATTATCGATACTTCACTTGGATTACTTATTTTAATTACAATATCTTTGAATAAATAAATCTGAAACCTAAATAATTTTGTGAAAAGAAATGTTTCTAAATATATTTTACAATAATTTATGCAATTAATATATAAATATTCATGAGTGATAGGTAAATATTGAAACCCGGAGAAGACGAAAATTGTCATGGCAACAAGAGTCATTCCGATTTACCGATCGTTAATATATTCAGATGTTGTCATTCAGATACATCGAATCGAGTTATACACATGTGCAATATATTTTTTTAAAAAAGAGTCTTAGAGAATTGCTGAAGTTTAAAATTGTTTTGTGAGCCGGGTTTGAAACAGTTTTAAAGGCGAAATTCAAAAAGAAAAGACCTTTACAATGATTGATTAAAATTTTAGCAGTAACCAACATGAATTGTTGTATGTGACTACCAGAAGGCTTTTTGCAACCGTTACACACGTTACATTTGGTTAAGTCCGTGCTATATTTTTATGTAGGCAGAGTACCCACCTGCTGAAATATCCTTCCTCGGAGAACATTTTACTAGATAAATCAAAGGGGTGGGGGTACAAAAAATACTGAACAAATACGAAGTCTTGAAATTATTATTCGCCTATTCCATGGTTAGGAACTTGGATGGCGCGAAATTCATAGCGTTGGTCTAATTTACTCCATTTATTGAGCAGATACCGAAGTTACTTTATTCGCCATATCAAGTGACAGTCAGAAGAAAAATGGATCAAATTCTTACTTTAAATTCACTACTCGCATCAAAACGCAATCTAGTTCACTACATATCAGTAATGAAATGATATAAATCAGAAACTACCGGAACCTACACTGAAATCCACGTTTCAATTGCCTCTAGCTGATTTTGTTGTGTATTTGTTTCTTTCATGCAGCTCTCTGATTGGTCTTAAGTAGAATTCCGACATAAACGTATCATAAAAGCTTTGTGCTCGTGAACTCGTAAGTTAACGGATTTATGTCTACAGTTGGATGTGTCGATCGCGAACGAATTAGTTCAATTGAACTATTCACGATAGGGAACGACCACTTGGTGAACTATAGTTCATCGTTCGTAGTTCGCCGGTCATCGTTCACCTAGTTTAGAGATCTCTAGTCGTTCTCCTAGTTCGCCTGTCATCGTTCGTCGTTCATATTAGTTCAGCGACTCCCCCAATGCTCCGCCGGTCACCGCTCCTCGTTCATTTTAGTTCAACTTAAGTAGAGTAGATGTTTCTCAGTATATTTTATTTTTATTAAAAATATGACTCAACAATTCAGCGAATAGCTGAAAGCATTTAAATAGCAAATAATATGAAGATAAACGTTCTTTATTATTTTGCGAAATTGTCATTCAGGGGTATTGCACCACATAAAATGGAATGCTTGTTTATTACACTTGTAATGTCTTTTTATAAACCCCCTACAAAAAGAAGTGACTTTTAGGGTACGCAAAGCGTGCTAAAAGTACAATCTTAGCACTAGCGCTAAAAGTGAGACCAATATTCATTATATTTAGATTAAACTGAGAATGTAAGAATGAAAACAAAATACAGTCTTCTGATCGCATGAGCTACTACTGACTTTCATACAATATGGATTTGATTTGTTTATTTGAATTAAAGTATAATGAAAGTCAAAAAGGCTGACTAAAAAATAGTGTATTGGCAAACGTTGTGAAAGTGATTTTATTTTGTTCGTGGGATTGCGCCATTCGGCTCATCAACATCGTGTTGCAACATTTTCTTCACGCAAACTAAAATAAAAAATATTACCACTCGTATCATAAGTAACTTATATGTTTAAGTAACTAAATTACTAAAGGTGCTAATGGCTCTGTTTAATATGACGTAAAGTTTATTTTGATGTATTATTTTAATTTTTCAATTCAGTTTTCTGTTAAAAAAGGCTCGAAATTCCGCATTTTTTTAAAAGTTCAATCGCCACATCCTCTAAAATGGCTCCAAATGTTTTCGTCAAACGTTTCCAACGGATAGTGGTAGTGGCACTGTTTAATATAACGTAAAATTCATTTTGGTGTATTCTTTTGTTATTTCAAAAACTACACAAATGAAATTATTTTCAAATATCTCTCACAACGTTAATGTATACACTTCCATTAATTCCAAAAAAAAGTTAAATAACACTGGACTGGACATTCTATTGAAATTCGAATAAATGGCAACCTTAATAACATTCATTATTGAAATTACGAGAATTGCAACAATGAATATATTTACCAAACACAATAGTACACAAAACACATTCTGCTACGGTATTTTACAGTGAACATTTTTGTCTGTTAGTATGTTTCTTAACCATTAAATCAAGGCCAAAGAAATGTTTTATCACCTAAATATACACACCCACCATTACAATAACCACTAATACATAACTTCTTATCGACAGAGTTGAATATTTTCGAGCGTTGAAAGCCTCGCAGATCATAAAGGAGACGACAGATTCCATTTCGGAGTCTTTGGGACGTGTAGACATTTCCATCAAGAGAGTGAAGATATCAAACGCAGCAGCACATTCCAGATTTCACCGATTTCAAAAGCGACTCTCCAGATTCACAGCTTACTTCCTCCTCCTCTCCTCCTCCTCCTCGTCTCTCCTTACTCCTTCTCCTCCCCTTCACCCCTTCCTACTTCTTCACTTCTCCCTCCGGCGCGCAAAGCCTCTCGGCATTCGTGATGTAGGCGGCACTGTCGTAAACGACGTATCGTTACCGGTCGACGATTGCCCGCATTCAGAATCGATTTATGTCGAACCCTTCCTGACTGACAAGGTTACTCGAACCTTCAATGGAGAATGCTTCAGTCGAAGTGCTGCTGCTATTGCTGTCTCACGTCTGTTGGTTGTGGCGTCAGGGGTATACAAGAAAGAAGCGAGACATGACGGCGATTGAAATGAACACTGAATAATCTTTTTATATATAACACTATGCACACGTTCCGAGGGGGTGCTACAATTTTGTTAACAATACAAAAAAATGAAATCTAGTTCGCTTACCGATTCAAATAGGTATTCTTTAACTCGGGAGCGAAATTGTCTAGTTTTCAAATGTTAGGAACTTGGCTTTTTTGGAAACTGTTTCATCGTTCAACTATTTATAGTCAAAATGTTGGGCAGAGATTCTGGAGATTAATAAAACCTGTGCAATTGTTGATTGATTGATTGATTTTTCGTGTTTCCGGGCGCGTCAACTACTTCGGTCATTAGTCCCATTAGTGTAGTGCATGTTTTTTTCTCGGGAGATGGCGGTGATCTTCCCCCTCTGGATGACGAGATCCGGCGCCGACCTACCGTCGGCTAGTGGGGTTTCCCCCTAACCAGTCGGGACAAGTTCTAAGCTCCCGACCGGTCTCCCGGAATATGTGGTAGTGTAGTGAATGTTAGTGTAAGTGTGTGTGTAAGGGGAGAGGATAGGACAAGGAAGAGGAAGGACAGATTGCGCGCGGTCCGTGGCCCGTTTGTTAGGGTACTGCTCTGGCATTCGCCTGGTGTTGATCGGAGAAACCACGGAAAACTACCGATCAGAGCAGCCGGCCGCTAGAATTCTCCTCCAGACAGCAGCTGAATTCGACCTAGCTGAAAAGCTAGTGTCGAAAAATCTTGCCGCCGTCAGGACTCGAACCTAGGACCTCCCGGTTAGAGGCGCGGCAGTGACATCAGTTGATGCACTGAGCTACCGCTACGTGTCGCAAGTGTTACTTCTCTCTCATGACACATACAGATTTTTTTGTTCTAAGTTTGTAGTTGTGAAGAAAAGTTTGCATATGTAAGGATTAAAATGTTTGGTATGGGAGCTCCCGATTGGATGTCAATGTTCCTCTCTCCTTCCAGCTCGCGACCTTGATTTGTGTTTAAATTGGAGTACAACCCGGGAAAGTTCTTGCCGACTTTCCGAACGGAAATGTCCACATTGGGGCTGTGACACCCAGGAGGTTGTGTTTGATTCTATGGAAAATAATTGTGGTACAAATCTTAAATTAATACACATTGTTTATTTAATATTTGAAGGTTAATGTAAACATGGAGAAAATACATATAAATCGTATATATTTTCGTTGCAAATGTTAGTGTATAAAATTACTGATCTCGTTTAAAATTTTTGCAAAAAATACAAAAATTATTATACTCTATCTTATATATTCTTAAGCTATTGATAAAATTATAATCAAAGGAATTTTAGTTACAGCGTCATTATTGATCTTTGCTTAGACACCTCTAACAGAGAACAGAAATGTACTTTTAGGAAAGATATTTGATCAAACATTCTTGCTATTCGAACAAAAATATAGAGTTTTTTTACTTTCCCTTCGAATTCTTCCACTTCTCCCTACCTCTGGAATTTGTTTAATTGCAATTCCACTAATGTTTGATTTTTGTCTCTAATAACACTTGTGTTGCTTGATACTGGATGACCGGTTAGCTCATCCCAGTTAAGTTCAAAACTCAGATTCTTGAAAAATAGGTGCCTTTAAACTTCCAAGTTATTGATACAATTAGAAATTACGAAAGAATAAGAGTCAGAGACATTCTTCATGATGTAGTTTACGTCTCAAATTTCTAGCGCAACTGTTAGTAGCACACGACAACACGATGCTCGTCATGTGACACCTAGCTTCAGCGCCACGTCACGTGGGGCGAGCCAATCAACAGCCGACACGCAATGCCACCAGCATGCCACACCCAGTGCCAAAAACGGCACCGTTGAGCGGTCGTCTTCGTCAGTCACCAACGAGCTATCTAGGACACTTCGTCCACGCTACGGATGATGTCTGTCGCAGATTGAATTGAATTGAATTTGCCTTATTTTACGTGGCGAGACTCAGGCCATGAGGCCTGCTCTTCCGCCTGACCACGCAAATTCCGCTACGCTCCTTTCACCAACTATGGGAGAAAGAAGGTATTACTTGGGCGACGAAACAGGCGATTTGAATTCAGCTCAGAGGCGTCATTTAGGCTTGAGGATCTTTTACATGCAGTAAATCTACTAACATGGGACAGCCGGCTTTACTTCCCCTCCGAAGGAAGGCGTACGAAGGATTTTTTCGCCCTTAAAATCCACGGCTTCGATCGGGTTCGAACCGGTTTCCTTCCGAAGGAAGGCGTGCATGAAGGATTTTTTTTTTCGCCCTTAGAAAACTGGCTTTGGCTTCGATCGGGTTCGAACCCGCAAACTTGGGTATAACAGTCCGATACGCTAACCGTTACACCATCGCCGCCGCATGCATACAGATGCAGACGAAACGTCTAGAAATAGGATATCCTTTAGACCATGACTGGCCAGTGCGGAAAGTATACTCCGATTTATATAACGTGGCGTCTCAAGGCCATGAGCTGGAGGAAGAAGGGGACACTGTCATCCAATCGGAAGCTTCGTTACAATTTTAATTTTTGGTTTGGAACTACCGATTAGATGACAATGTACACCTTTCCTTCCAGCTCGTGACCTTTAGGCGCCACGTGAAATAAATCAAAGTATAATTCAAATTGTATCACACATGACAAGGACATGCCGATCTGGATGACCAAGGTGGCTGGAGTGTGAGCCGACTCAGCACCTCTGTTTGAAGGGTCGCGGGTTCGAGTCCCGCCTGGGCATGGTTGTTTGTCCCTTCTCTTTCATGTATGTGTGTTGTCGCGGAAAGCGTTATGCTTTAAGCGTTAAGCTTATGAGTTTGCTGGCCACAGATCGAGGAGCCCACAAGTGGGTCTAGTGTAAAGGTGTGTTCCCATGAGGGGCATTGTGAGTATCTGGCACGGATAGTCGAAATCGACATCCCGTGAAGCTGAAAAAAAAAACAGGAAGGAAAACAAAACACAATACAAGGACATCGACTTCGGCCCTCTTCACTTCTGCGCTATTTATGTTCATTACGGGTGTCAACTTCCCTTCCAAACAAATCATTTTCACATTCATCGTCACCCATTCAAAGCTTACTCTATGAGTATGGTCAGTCACCGGGGAACCTTCGAAGAGGATTCTTCGTCCGAGACCACATCGCCACTGAGGATGTCTGCCGTAGTTGCGGACGAAACGTATGGAAATATGTTTTCCAATGGACCACGGCCCTTCAGCCCGGAAGAAATCTTTGACTACAACTCCGGCCGTGAAAGCCTACACTGTTTTACGTACTCTATGAATTCATTTCCGACCCCCAAAAGCGGACATATTAGTTGCATTCTCTTCGTGACAAAGACTCAATTTCATTAAGATATATTTAAAACATATTTTAGTAATCTTAAACATAGCTAATAACATGGTGAAGTTCTTACTACAATCGATAGGCTGAACCTCGATTTAATAATAAATGCTCGCTTGGAACCACATTTTGGTACAACAAAGCTTGCAGCGGGTCTACAACACCCAACACGCTTTAAATTGTTTTTTCTAAAAAACCCGCTAGGCACATGTCATCGCTTAAAATGCAGTAACTGTAGGTAATAAAGGAAGATGTATGGAACAACTGTTCTCTACAGCGCAACCTCCTACAGACGAAATAATGAATTAATTGATCTGGGTCTCAGGGACCTGGTGCGAGCTGTGTCGCATTAAATCCAGGTTTTCGTATTCCCAAAGAAACAAGAGTTATGCATCTTGTGCCGTAATTTACAAAAATAGGCATTTATGGCCGTTCTATTACATTTTTTAGGGTATCTCCTTTCCATAGCACGGGTTGTCAGAAATGTTAAAGGCAGGTTTCAGTTTGAAGCCACTTTCACTTTTCAATATTGAGAAACTTGGGTTAGGTATATCATTTTTAAAACGAAACTGCCTTGTTCTAAATTATTTCATTGATATATTTTGAAAACATTTCTTCTCGGGGTGAGGAGCGGCGACCTCCAGTTCGCGAGTTCGATCCCGGCCGAGGTTTTCGAAGGGTGGAAAATCCCCAGTAGCCATGTCACACATGGAAAAAACCCTGGCCCGGTAAAATTAAATCCCCTAGACAACATTCGCCCAAACGAGATCTCACTTTCCCCCAGACAGTTCGGATGTAGTAACTGAGACCAACATCTGGCGGAGAAAGTGAGCGCCATATCCCAGGCGTATTAGGGTATCGCGAGACGCGCCTGGTCGATAAAGACCCGTGTCGGAGGTAGGTTCTAAAGAAGCCTGGGTCAAAAACTCTGAGAAGGCTACGGGAAACCATCCTGAGTATTTTCTCCCAAGAAAACCCATTATGGGGCACCTAACTTCCGTATATGGAAGACCAAAGAAGCAGAAAAACTCGCAACTCTCACTTCTTAATCACGCTTGCTTATTCATTACAGAAAGTCACTGGATACGTTATCATAATGAACACAGAGCACAACTGCTCTATAGAAATACTAACTTAAATTCAAGGGTCCAGAGACTAGCGAATATTTTAAGAAACAACCAAAATAGCTTCTGGTGTTTCGTACACCCGCAGGATGTATATGCAGATTGAAGTCATGATTAGAAAGAAATCACTAGCAGAAACTAACACTGCAGTGGTCGCGCAATTTATAATGTTGTCTGTCAAGTGGAGAGTAATTTAGTGCTTCAGTAATATTTTGCATCTTTTTTAATAAATTTAACGTCTCTTTCAGGTAAATTTGATTTGGGTGAATAATTTATACATAAAATATATTTGTTGTGATTAAATAGTTTATTTTTAGAAGACTTTTGTAATTGTTTCGAGTTGCATCACAATTAACTTTTTACAAACAGATGAAACATATCTTCAAAAAATCACCCAGATGTCTTTCAAATCTCATATATTTAAAAAATAAGGTATTCTGCCATGGCTTCGTTTAGTGCTTCTACTGAACCGATTGTTGTATTTTTTCTTTTAAATGAAAGAATATGAGCCCTAGATGTGTTATCAGATATTGTTTGTGTTGATTCACCAACATTTACGGTGTAAATTAATTAATTAAATCATTCTTTAATAGTACGCTTACCAATAGTCAATTGTTTTCTTTCAAATGGTGGCAGTTTCAAAATCGATATACATGAGTCCATAGATGTGAGTCCATGCTGCTTGATGTTTTGTTTTGATTGTTGAGATTTGTTTACAATTCGTCAAGGTTTTGTTTCAGTGTAATAATTGCATTGTGGTGTTGACAGTTTGCATGTATTTGCTTCTGTGGTGTATTTTGTAGAGAACATTCGCACAGTGGGTTTTGCTCGGTTGTACTAAAGTAGTGAAGTTGTTTACAGGTTATGTCGAATTCCGAATCGTTGTCCACGCGCCCCAAAAGACGCAAACGTACATTAATTGGGCGCAGGAAAAGAGAAAGTCAGCGTAGGTGTCGTGATAGTGAGGTCATTTCGTTTTCTATTGGGTCATTGTCTATGAAATGTCAGTTTTGTTCTGCATTATACTTTCCATGTGAGGGAAATTCTGCAAACGATTTACTGTGCGTTGCTTAAATGTGAAAATAAGTATACCTTCGAGCAATATGCCAGAAGAAATCAAACAGTTGTTTATAGGAGATGATGATACATCAAAAAACTTTAGAAATAATCTCCTTCAGTATAATAGTGCTATATCGTTTGTGCCGATATTGCATTGCCACCTGGTCATGGGCCATACGTGTTCAAAATTTTGGGAACTCATCACAGAATATCTTCATTATACCCTCAAGATCCAAACCATGCAATATATTGTGAACATTAGTCTGGGTACAGTATTTTACATTTATCTCAGATCTCACCGTCAAATTTTGACGGGTTCTCCTCAATTCAAATAAAATCTTGGATAAAAAATAAGAGGAGAAAAGCAGACCTGCTAGAAACAACACATTTCTAGAAAAAAAATTAATGTTATCTTTCTTGGAAACAAACGAAGGAAAACGAAAGAAATCCTGGAAATAAAAAAAATGATGAGAGGTAATTTAAAAATGCCCCGGTTTGTTCTAAGGCTTTGTAAAAATAAATTTCTGAGAATGGAGGCAACATTTTTATAATTACTTAAATACTGTGTAAATTGTAATTTTTGTTCAAAATTATTTTTAAAAACTTCTTGGAATTTGTTTCAAGGGCTTCATTTCAGCCTCTTCATAAGTTCACAATGATGACTGCCATTCTATCCATTCCTTTGGGAAGAAAAATAAATTATATATATTTGTATAAGTGTGTGTTTGTAAGTATTGGGTAAGGAGGAGTGACCATGGGTGTAAAGAGAGGAATACAGATATTCCCTGAATTTAATCACGATACTGCATGAGGTGGAAAAAGGATCGTCGAAAGAGACAACAGCAGGGGCGTAAGCATAAATTATTTCACAGAGGAGGATATTTCTGTTCTAACACCAAAATATATTTTGAAAATAGTATTTATAAATTATTTAGCTTGAAATAAAAAAATGTAACAAAATATTCATAATGATTATTCTGCGTTTGATGTGATGAGATGTATATGTGATAAATCTTCGAATAAATGGGGTTAAGTTGGAAAACGTTGGACTGGGGAGATGGTCTTCGAGGCACCCTTTGATCTGCTGCTGGACGACCAGTTCAAATCGGCTGAGAGAGCTCGGAACAACAACTACAGCCACTGAAATGTCTCTCACAAGGAGGTCCTGGGTTTCCATGCACAACGGTGGCGGATTTTCGACACTGGGTAGGGGAGTTCGAATTCATTCGTTGTTTGCAGGAGAATTGTAGCTACTGGCTGTTTTGATCAGCAGTTTTCCGGGGTTTCTCCGATCAATGGGGTAGTCACACGCTGGCAGAGACACAGGGGGCTTGCTTTTGTTGATTGATTGATTAGTGATTTCTGGCGCGTCAACTGCTAAGGTCATTAGTCTCGTAAGTGTAGTACATGTTTTTATCACGGGAGGTGAGGTGACTTTCCAATGCTGGATGACGAGATTCGGCGCCGACTCGCGGGTTTCTCCCTTCCTCCACCAGCGAGGCACCCCTCAGACGGGTCAAGCTCTAAGCTCCCGACCGGTCTCCCGGCATGTGTGGTAGTGTAGTGAATGTAAGTGTAAGTGTGTGAGGGGTGAGTATAGGACAAGGAAGATCAAGGAAAGATCGCGCACGGTCCGTGGCCCGTAAGTTAGGGTATTGTTCGGCATTCGCCTGATGTTGATCGGAGAAACCACAGAAAACTACCGATCAGAGCAGCCGGTCACTAGAATTTTCCTCCAGACAGGGGCTGAATTCGTCCTAGTTTTCTACCACCGTCGTGTCTCGAACCACGGGACCTTCCGGTCAGAGGCCAGTCGACTTGTAGGTCGGCATCTCATTCCTTTGAAGTCGTAGGCTTTCGCGGTCGGAGTCATGTGGATGATCTTGGCTGTCCGGGTGACGCCGCGTCAAAGGCTGTGTTGCCGACGTTTCGACCATGACTGTGTGTGACTGGAGTGACTCCAGCGCAGACCCGCCCTGAGGAAGACCACGACAAGATGGTCGAAACGTCGGCAACACAGCCTTCTACGACAGCCAAGATCATCCATCTCATTCCTTTGTTCTAACGGGCGAAGAATACCGTCACCTTAAAGCAAATCACGTACCCTCCACATATGGAACTAATGACAGTAGCACTTCATTCGCCCAGAAACACAAAATCACGCAGCTCGAGCGTCCACCTCGAACGCCATCGCGTACTTTAAAGGACGAGCGGAGAGCGAGGCAGACCCCGCGGGGTTTTCCCTGGGAGGTGAGTGGAGCTGTTCCGTGTCCGCAGACGCACAGCGACCAGATGCCGTTCCGGTGCGACTTCTGCAGCCGGCTGTTCAAGCACAAGCGCAGCCGCGACCGCCACATCAAGCTGCACACGGGCGACAAGAAGTACCGCTGCGCGCACTGCGAGGCCGCCTTCTCGCGCAGGTGAGCGACGGCCGCTGCCACAGGGCGCTCGGAAACGGGCTCTTTGCGCCATTTTACAAATCGAAGTATATATACAGGTGTCCGGGGAGGATACGCCCAACATTCGAAAACGAGCGATTGAGACAATTTTAAGTATATTTTGTCTAATAAAAACAAAATTTGCCACATTTCTGTGTCCATTTTAATATTTCAGTTATCTTTTTGAAAGCTGCATTTAAATTATACTTGGTTTCTACTAACTACTTGCAACATAAATATTTTTTTTTTACATTTGTATATAATATTACATGTTTGATCTCTGTATGCATCTGACATGTGGTTAGGCGGAAGAGCGGGCCTGATGGCCCGAGCCTCGCCATATCAATAAAGGCATTATTATTATTATTATTATTATTATTATTATTATTATTATTATTATTATTATTATTATTATTATTTATTATTATTAATAAACTACTTGGATATTCCGAAGGACTGAGCCGCAATAACCACTCGAAGGTGGTTTGGAAAAATGCTTTCTAGGCAAACATTTGCATTGCTGAAGCATAGAAACACTCCAGAAATACTAAATTGTTTATTATTTACAAAAAAATTAATATTTTTTTCAGAAAGAAAACCCCAGAAATAAGAAAGTTGAATTGTGTAAAATGGATGCTTTTTTTTATTTCTGGGTTAATTTTTCTTTCTGAACAAACATATTCATTTATTTTGTAAATACTAAACAATTTACGTTCCTGGAGTGTTTGTATACTTCCTCAATGCAAATTGTTGTCTAGAAATAATTTTTTTAAACCAACTTTTGAGTGCTTATTGCGGCTCAGCCATTCAGAGTATCCAAGTAGCTTATTAGACAAAATATACTTAAAATTGTCTCAAGAGCTTGTTTTCGAATGTTGGACTATCCTCCCCGGACACCTGTATATACTTCGATTTGTTAAAAGCGGTCCATGGCATTAGGTCATTGTTACGCCTCCTACCTTATAAAAGGAATCTTTTTAACATTGGTAAGAAAATTTCTGAGGCCACGAGCCTCGTCCAGAAGGACGTTCGGGAATTAATTAAAGGGATTAATTTTATAAGGTAGGAGGTGTAACAATGACCTAATGTCATCGGCTACTTGAAAAGAAAAATCGAAGAGTAGTAAGGGAGTTTTTGCATGCCGTAGCGTAAAGCAATCGACAGCAATATCTGTCTCCTGCGCATGCGTAGATGACAAAGGTGATACGAAACTAGAACTGCGCACCGCGGAAGACAGATATTGATGTCGATTACTACATCGCATCGCCGTGGAAAAACTCTCTATACTCAATTTAAATGTGGTGTCTCTCCAAGGGAACGAGCTGGAAGGAAAGGGGGACACTGCATGCAATCGGGAGCTTCGTCACGGCTTAAATTGTTGGTACTGAAGCTTCCGTTCGGATGAATGTGCCTCCACCCCCGCTTCCAACTCATGACGTTGAAGGGAACTACATATAAATCGGAGTATTGTTAGTTCACCGATTTACAAGCTTCCTTTCGGCGAATGATTCCGGAGATTTATTCTCTGATTTAATTATAGACTTCTGTCGTTCGATCAGCTTGATTATTCAATCTCGTCCAACACCAAAAATGTATTGCTAATGAAGCTCCCGATTAGATAACCGCGGTTAACTGCTTAAACGTGAGAAGTCATAATTAAATCGGAGTATAGCGAATGTGTGTGTACGCAGTTTTATTTCTGGTGTCCCAGAGGCCACGGGCGATGGGCGTAATCACTAAAACTCCGGAATTGTTTGTCAACTGTGAGCCTGGCCTTCAAGTTTTGTAAGAAAATGGACCGAATTGAACTGATCATAACATTTTCAATTTTCATGTTAATGGATGGACTCACCCTCATTCAGTACCCGCCGTCTCGTCACAAAAACAAAGATTATTTTACTTTAAAAACGCATAGAAATTTCAAAACTCACTTTGAAGTTTATTTACGTAAATGCGTTAAATCTATTAATGGGTGATAAAAGAATGGGGGATTTTCTTAATTAAAAATATTTAAATTGGGTAAAAGTTAATGTTATGATCATTTGAGATTGACATTCATTTACAAATTGAAGGGCTTCTTACAAGAACCAAACTATTCCAAATTCGATATTTTTCAGGAGGCACCAAAAATTTCATAGTGTAGACGTGCAAAGTAATGAATGTTTGATTTTTCCCCGTCATAAAGGCTTCAGTGTGTTTGGCACTTGCCGAAAGGAAATGTCTCAGCAGATAGCGCCAGTTTTAGGGAATAACTTGGTGAAATATCTCTAAATATGACCTTTTGGATTTGTGTGGTTCTTGTAAGAAACTTCAATTTTAGGTGGGCATTGTGTTCCTTGGTTTCTTTGTTGCAGGTATTTTGTAGTTTATTTTATTCTGAACCCTTCACTACAACTTTTTTATACCTTTTTGGGATGATTCTTTATTTGGGTTACCCATGTAAACGCCCAGAACGTTTGCATAACCTTTGTCTTTTCTTCTTCCACATTGTTGTTGAATATTCTTTTGCGTTTATCCTTGCCTTTCAGACAAACACATTCATACCTTCAGCATGATTCCAATTAATATCTCAGGTTTCTACGTTATCAAACGGTGATCAGATTTCAAATCTAATTGTTTTTTATTGCAGCAGACCTGAAAAATGAGACTAACTGAAACAAGTAGACAAAGACTTGAAAAAACGAACTTTGGAGCTCTCGAATCCTGGCATTCTAACATTTGAGTGGTACGAATTCTTCTAGAATGCCGACATATAATTTGCCTGATTCGACTATCTATCGCATCATCTATGTGTTGTTATTACAAGTTCTGTTTTGTGATCTCTCGATACAGTAGATAAAACTCCCTTCAACACTGCGTTGACGATAGTTGACGTATGATATTAGTCTCCAAAATGCATTCGCTTGATGTTCCGATTCCTTACATCAGTTACAAATTGCAGTTCTTCACATCCTGACGTGCTACTTCCGTTGAAACAGTCTGAATCATATTTGACAATAACGTATACTATGTTTCTTCTTTCAAACGAAATTTATTTATTGCATCATATAGATGTCGTTTCGTTAAAATCTAAAACACTACGCGAATGCTGAATTTCAGAATGTCAGTCGCTCATTCCCGCGGAAAAAATACCACTTCTAGGATTGCGTGCACTGTAGCGTTGCTTCTAGGATTGCACTACGTAGGTAATAATAATTAATAAAGCATTAGTAGATTTGAGCACAGAATTGTCAAATAATGCAAATTTACGGCAAAGTCTAATGGTCTCGAGTGTGGAAGATACTAGCGGCCGCTTCCAAAAAAATTACAGTTCATACGCAGACAGGTCCGTAAACAATAGCAAATTCCCACAAGGTAGGTGGCAGAGAAACAGAAACCGATGTGTGCTCAGCGTTTGCTAACCCATTTCAAAATATTTGCGCGAGGTAAACAGAGGAAGACTCAGTTTGCGCACCTGCGCGAGTGGACTTCTGGTCTGAAAACGTGATCCAGTGAATTTGCAGGTCTGCGTTTACTGGGAACTGGTGAGGTGTCTCGCGGAAACTGGAAATTTGAGAAGGATCCGCACACGGTCGTGTGCTTGCATTCTAACACCATTTTCTGAACCTCACCCGTAAATCGTAATTATTTCGCGATAACATGAAACTCATCTTAGATTGATATTCAAACATTTTAAAATTTAAAATTATGTCACTTATTTTTAGCCCCAGAAAATTCACTGATCATTTTTAATAAAATAGGGCAAGAAGCTCATCACATTTATCAAACTTCTGTTCTCATTCATAATGTATGAAAATTCTCAACCCTCATGGTCATAATTAATAGTTATCTACAATCTTATGTTAATATGTTCGTGATCATTTGAGGAGTTCCAGCGATGTTAGATTTCTCTCTGAACGAGCACATTCTTTGTTTATTGTTCCAATTCATTTTTTTGTGTTTGGTTTTTGCTCATAGTTTTTCACTAAACTAATTAAGTCTGGACACAAAGTCAGTGGGCAAAGAAAATATCTGTCTCAAAATATTATTTCTCGTAGTTCATTAGTTTGTGTTGACTCTAACAACTCTAAATGATTCTCAGTCTTGAGCCCAAGCCATATTCGATAGCACATTCATCGTTTTGCTATAAATAAAGCTTTCGATTATTTCCTTTTAATTCATCCTAGGAGCTGTGAAGAAATGCGATTCTAGTTTCTTAATGTGCTTGCTGTGGGAATTAAAAACCCAGTTCAAACTGGAGTGACATCATATAATGCGTTGAATCACCTAAGACGGTTTTGGTCATTGGTTCTGCCAGTGTAGTGCATTTTATTTGTCGGGTAGCAGTGTCTTTCCTCTGCTGATACGAGAGATCCGGAGCCGACGTAAACGTAACCTTGCGTGGTCCAAGTGTATCCTCAAAATGGGCCCCACCCCAACCGGAACAGGCTCCATATGTTCCCTTCTGATGTCCCAGTGTGAGAACTGTACAGCGTGTTAGGAAATTTGTGAAAGAGAAGAGGGGACAAGGATGCGGAAGAAAATATTACGCACTATCCGTTCGTTAAGGTACTGCCCCGGCATTTGGTTTGATATTGATCTTCGGAACCCTAGAAAATTACCGATCAGTAGAGCCGCCGCTAGAATTCTCTTGCGGGCTGTGGGTTACTGCTCCTCCGAGAAACGTGGATGAGACCGAGGAACTCCTCAGCACTCGAAGGTTGTGTTCGTCACGGAGACCGGGAGCGGTATCTCAGTGCATCAACTTATGTCACTGCAGCGCCTCTGACCGAGAGGTCGTAGGTTCGAATCGTGACGGCGGCAGGATTTTTGACACTAGCTTTTCAGCTAGGTCGAATTCAGTCGCTGTCTGGAGGAGAATTCTAGTGGCCGGCTGCTCTGATCGGTAGTTTTCCGTGGTTTCTCCGATCAACACCAGGCGAATGCCGGGACAGTACCCTAACAAACGGGCCACGGACCGAGCGCTATCTTTCCTTTCTCTTCCTTTCCTATCCTCTCCCCCTTTCACACACACACACACACTTACACTAACATACACTACACTACCACATACTCCGGGAGACCGGTCGGGAGCTTAGAGCATGTCCCGGCTGGGGCTGTGCCCCGTTGGTGGGAGAGGATTGGTTAGGGGGAAACCCCACAAGCCAACGGTAGGTTGGCGCCGGATCTCGCCATCCAGCGGAGGAAGATCACTGTCGTCTCCCGAAAAAAGAACATGCACTACACTAACGGGACTAATGACCAAAGCAGTTGACGCGCCCGGAATCATGGAAAAAATCAATCAATCGTCACGGAGAAGGAATCTTCTGGGAGGCACGGACTTTGTTAGTCGGAGACGGGCGCTTGACCTACTTCACTACCCTCCCTGTTGCCTTATCGACGGAGAG
>BLKR01012604.1:0-18017 GCA_011170035.1 Teleogryllus occipitalis
GGGAGGACTTATTGGCTTTCATAACGTACATATTTTGGCTTGGCATTTATTCATATTGATTTTCATTCTCCAGTTGTTGGCCCAAATTGAATAACATTTAAGATCTATTTAAATACTTCGACTTGAAATACGTATTTTAAATACATTTTGCTTCAGTGTCACGTGACTAAAAATGTCGTGGAAGTAGATGTCAACGTGTAAACGCGCACTCTCTACTTTCAAGAAAAGTCACGACTGTGAAAGTCGCACCTTTCAAATGTCGTGGAATATTCCATGACATATTCCATCGTGAAAACGGGCCTTCCATGCATATCCTTCATAGGAAATGAATAATTATTATTTATATATTGCTTTCGGGAAGGGCAAGTGTAACTTGTAAATTAAAAGACATTTTTAAAAACAAAAAAAATATTTATTTTTTTCTTTTTCACTACAAAATTAAATATGGAAGTTATAGTTTAAATCATACAGAATAAAATGATTCCAAAACCAAATGATAAACTTACGACTTTACACTCTGAAAATTAAAAACTTAAAAATATAATATAAAATAAATATCACAGAACTAACCAACATTCTATTATTTACATTACAAATTTAACAAAATTAGTTCAAAACCTAAAAAAATCAAAGCATTGACAAACTTGAAATCGTAAAAAACCATTAAACAAGACTGAACTCAAAATTGCAGAGAAAAAAGTTACAACAAAATGTTTTATAAAGAATGCACACAATATAAAAAATCACAGTAATAAAAGGAGTCTAAAATTAATATCAATAATTAACCACACTCATTGAAAATGCTATTGAACCTAATGGGTAACATTTTGAAAGTTGTCATTGCATAATGACATTAAAGAAGAAATAAGTCTGTCAGTTGTTCTGAATATTTTGCAGGTCCCATATATCTGCATAAATTTATCAAAGAACACAAAAGTTGCAAGAAACAATCAGGAAAATAAAGTGGTACACTTGCCACACGTCGTGTAGTCCAGGGAAGGTTCTGAATGGTAAATACTTTGGGAAGATTGGAAACAAGAAGAGGGGAAATGGTAATTCAAACGTTTTCGAAGGAAAGAAATCAGTAAATTTTGGGCAGAACCATATAACCCTTCTGTGGTTTCATTACAGAGTTTATTCACCCAATTAGTGCAAGCTTCAACCTCCTCGCTCACTCATGGTGGAAATAACATCATTATTTCCACCATGCGCTCACTGAACAAAGTGAAGCTAAAGAAGTTCAAGAATGTCCCTCCCTCAATAAAGTTTGGAGTTCAGCAAATCTGTGAGTAGGGCAATATTGTTGTGTAAAACATTACCTTTCTTAATTGGTATATTCATTGCAAAAGAACTTAGCATTAAAATTTTGAAAATATCCACAAAGAGTCTTGAAGTGGGGTGTGTGTTTCAGCCTCCCTGCTAACAGTACCAAAAACTTTTTCTAAAGGATCTTGATTAATATTTCTAGTTTTTATACTTTTCACTCCCAGTTCCCGCACCTTCTTCTAAAGGGACTGGATAGCGATAATATTTCTTTGCCAAAATTCAAAACATTGACTATGAGGCTTCTTTTGAGGCTTTTTGTTAAAGATCGTACCACAAATTTCCAATCTTTACGACTCTATGCAATGTACTCCAAATAAAATGGTGTTTAGAATTTTGAGTGACAGGAGTTCTCAATTCCTTGTCATTTACTGAAGAAGCATTAAAAGTATCAAAAAGTTTATCAACTATAAAAATGAATTCTGCCAGATCTGCAGCTAATTTATTTCCAGTTTTTTGGGCATAGTAGCTCAATTCACGGGAAACTTTATGACTAAACAATTGCGCAGCTCATTTTACTCTCATCGTTTCTTTAGAATTTGGATGAAGATGACGATCACTAATTTTTAATGGATACACCTCAGACATTTTCTGCTTTTTCTCATATTCTAAGAACTCTTTCAAAACATCAAATTTGGCGATTCTGATTCGATTATCATCCCACCCTTTGAATTGAATGTCAAATTCACAGGAGTTATTTCTCAAAATCTTGAGAAGATGAGGTGGATCTGCAAAAACAAAAATTATTTTATTCCCAATTTTGATAACTGGATTGTCTCTTTCAGGCATGGCTTTTGTGGCCAGTTCTTTAAGAGCTGAAACATTAGCTGATGTCAGATCAGAAACAATGGCCACAATTTTACACCCAATGCCCTGTAATTCAACAACAGTTTCTTTGATTGCATTTTCTAGATTTCCTTTGCTAATGGCATGACCCAAATAGAAAGCAACAAGTTGCTTCCATTCAGATATCAGACCACGCACCATGAAAACTAGAGAATGGTTAGCAAAAGAGGGATGGCGACTCCCTTCCAAATCTTGGTAACCCAAAATATGATCCTGAATAGGATCATAATCAAGATGTTTGGACAAACTCATTTCATCTAATACAAGGGCACATAATTTATCAATTTACGACATGGTAGAGTTGCTTAACCTTGCTATTAAGCAGTCTTGGAAATGCTCGTGGTTAAAGGAACACTGACGAATGCGGGTCAGAGTTTTGGACGATGGTAAGGTAAACACATATCTGAGCAGCCGGTAGGCTTTAGCACTACTTCCCTGAATAGCCTGACACAGAGCCTAATATGGTCTGAATGCCGCCTACAATTAATGGGAATGGTGAAATTTAGTTGATGCGAGTGAAAAATTTCATTAGTCAACAACATGGCGGTCGTCATGAGCCACATTTTGTGTCTGCAAAAAGGACATATCCAAGCGTTTCCTCGTCTGCCTCAAATATTTATCTTTAAAATATTTTGCTACCTGAAATTTTTTGTAGCTGCAAGGGGAAATAATTTGTCCTTCACGATATCCCATTAATCTTTTCAAATTGTATTTTCTAGAGCCAAACTTAAATTTGGAAAGAGCCCCGCTCACATTGGTGTGTCTGGTGTACCCAAAGAATATTGTACCCAACGAGATAGAATATACTACATTCTAAGTATATACATAGTATATTCTAAGTCGTTGATTGTACCTGACAACTGTTGGTGCCATGACTTTCCTCTTCAAATGTGTCCATTTGTAAGTGACCTGCATCTTACACCATCACCTGGAAAAATTATAGCATCAATTGTACAGTAAAAGCCATTAGAAAGATTAATTTGACATATGAAATAAATTTGAAATGTTCAATGGGAATGGTATGTTGTTTGAAAAGAAATTAAACGCTTCCAACGCTTTCTCCCATCTTTCCATTCCAAACGAGTCTAGTTTTCCACTATATTGTTTATTTGTTACCGTTCTCTTTATTCTTTTTAAAAGACTGATTTCTATCTCCTGGTTTCTCGTACTTATTGCATTTTCCTCCTGGTACGTCCTCTCCTTCCCCATATTATTTCTGCCTTCCCTCCGCGCGTTGAGATGCATTCCGATCATGCGTACGCCCATACCAGTCGCGCGACTTTCCTTGACGTCTCCCAGCGCGGGGTGCGGGGAGATACTTCTCCCTACGTCACATCCGACGGGGGTTGCCAACTGCAACATTATTAATACTATTCGCGCCTCTTTCACTCTTAATACAACAGGACATTATAGACGATAAAATAGAACAAATAATAACGTAATTAATAGCAACAACAAATGAAATTAATTACATAATGATAATATTGCTTATTAAGGAGATAAGATATTAGTGTACGTACTTAATTTTCATCTTCTGAATAATGTGAATCATTGCTTGAATTCTCTGTAGTATTAATTACAGTGTCATTCACTACAATTTCCATTATCCCGTCTTTTTGCCAGTATTCTTTTTCTAGATGTTTCACATGGTTGCAGTAAGCTTCCCAGTCCGAAACAGTTACAGCATCAAACCCTCTGACTGTTAATTCACGCAGATGTGTAACGGACATGTCCCCAGATATATTGTGTTCCGTAAAATACCTTTTATTTTTTGCCCATGCCAGCTCAATTGCATTTAAGTCGCAATTGTAGGGAGGAAGACTGACTGTGTGACCAGCGCCTGCAGCCATTTCATCTATTACGTACTTTTTTCCCGCCCGTCTTCCATGAAGAGCTTTATTTTCACAAGGAAGCGAGACCTCCAATCAACAATGTCTCCACTTTCTAACAATCGAATCGGAATCGGAATCACCAAAATCCGAATCGAATAAATCACATGGCACAACAATGACAGTGAAAACGTGAGAACAGAATTCATTCGAAAGCCGAGGTAGGCAGCCCTGACAATCTTGCCGTGCCGTTCCGTGTGCGACCAATACTCTGACCAGATCATACCGAGTCGTGCTGTGTTGAGCACTAGGGAGTTCAGACGTCAAGAAAAGTCGCGCGACTAGTACATCCTCCATTGCTGTCCATGGTTTGATCGAATCTATTCAAGCGCTTTAATAAATCGTCGATTGTTGTCGACATTTAATTCCAAAGCAAATTTTGGAAGTGCACTTGCATTTGCCTAATTACGACCCGCTTTAGTTTCGGATCATAATTTTCATTGCCAGCTTTAAAATATACCACTCGCGCAACTTTTCTTGAATGATGGATTGAAGAAATGCGGGTGGAGTGTGGGTATAAGTTACAAAATCGGACACTAGATTATTTACAGTAATGCCAACCTCTGGAAAATCAAAGTCAAACCGGCTACGTGTGCGGCCAGGTCATCGCTCTGGGTAGGCAATAGCAGGTACACTAGATAGGAGTTTTAGGTGCCTCCCTTGAAAGACCTGGACCTGCCTCAGCCATTTATTTAGATAACGGTAATAAAGCTGACCAGAAGCTCTACTATGAAAGCAACTAGCAACTTACGGACGGAACATTAAAAGAAGCTGACAATGCCATGAAAACTACTTCTAACGAAAAGTTGACAGGTCTGAGAAAGAATACATGTCGAAATATTTGAAAGTTAAAGAAAAGAGTCACTTCTGCCACAGTTTTGCAGACGTACGTTTTGGAATGGGTAAACACAACAGACGTTTATATTTTTTTACACTTGTAATAACAGCGTAATGTCATTGATAATAAAGATAACATGTTTACATTGATAATAAAGATAACAACCTCGAAGTTGGATTAAGAAAATTGCCAAAGTGCTGAAACTTATTTTATTGATCTGTTCGACCACTAAATTCTTGATCTGAGTTGAGACCGGTGTGAGCCAAGTTGATTTCTATAATTATAATTATGTATAATAATTTCATACTAAAGTATGAAAGGATTAAATACATTAAATAATTTATGGTTTATAATTATATTAATTAAATACCACATATTACCAAATGTTTTACACATAAAACATTTAATTTATTCATGCTAAATATTTTATATTGTTCGATTAGTCAGCTATCTTAACGTTTACATCACCAATTTAAATTTATTAATTCATTGTTTATATGTAGTTGATGCACGTAATCGCTGATGTACTACATTTTTGTTCATGTTTCATGGCCAACTGAAAATATCTTGACCACGCCTGTGTTATAGACTCACTTATACGATTTTGATCTTTCCTGAATTCTGATTGGTATTTGTAGATTTTTAATTTCACGAAGGCATTTTAATTGCACGCGTGCTATTAACAGAGTAATCAACGAGCATATTTAGTTAACTAATCGAAAATAGTGTGTTAAAAATAAAACTCAAGTTTTCCTCACTTACCTGGAATATGATGTACTCGCCATTTTATCTAAAAAACGAACAAACAAAAAGTTTACTTCAAGCGTTATCATAATTTTCATCATTAAGCTTCTTACAGGAAACAGGGAACACGGTTCAAATGTGTACACCAAGGGATAGACGATTTGTACGACAAAACTAATCCGTTGATTTTTTCATGTTATGACGTTATAGGAAATATCCATATAGATAAAATTTATCTTTGCATCGAATAGATAAACGCATTCACCATTTTTCACTACAACTCGTTCATTTGTTCAATTTCTTTTAAAGATCACTTGAATCCTTCATAACCGCCGGCTAGGAAGGATGTATGTATTTGTAGGTATATTTAAGATTACTAGTGAGAACCCATCAAAATTTGACGGTGAGATCTGAGATAAATGTAAAATACTGTGCCCAGACTGATGTTCACAATATGTTGCATTGTTTGAATCTTCAGGGTATAACGAAGATATTCTGTGATGTGGAGTTAACAAAATTTTGAACACGTATGGCCCATGACCAGGTGGCAATGCAATATCAGCACAAAAGATATAGCACTATTATACTGACGGATATTATTTCGTAAGTTTTTTGATGTGTCATAATCTCCTATAAACAACTGTTTGATTTCTTCTGGCTTATTGCCCGAAGGTAAACTTATTTTGCCATTTAAGCAACACAGAGTAAGCTCGTTTACAGAATTCCTCCCACATGGAAAGTACAAAGAAGAACAAAACTGACATTTCTTAAACAATGACTCAACAGAAAACGAAATGACCTCACTATCACGACACATATGCTGAATTTCTCTTTCCCTGCTCCCAGCCAATGTACTACGTTTGCGTCTTTTGGGGTGCGTGGGCAACGATTCGGAATTCGACATAACATGTGAACAACTTCACTAACATGTGACTAACTTAAACGAATGTTCTCTACAAAATACACTACAAAAGGAAATACAAGCAAACTGTCATCACCACAATGCAATTATTACACTGAAACAAAACCTTGACGAATTGTGAACAAATCTCAACAATCAAAACAAAACATCAAGCAGCGCCACCATGAAGCGGCGAGAACTCACATCTCCTGGGACTCGGCGGGGACTCACATCTCGGCCATCTCGTGGCGTAGAGCAAAGTCGCTCGCCTTTCACCAAGGAGATCCGGGTTCGATTCCCGTCGAATCTCATGTGAAATTTGTTCCAACAAAAAGAGTTTGGCTGCTTCACAAGGGCTAGTCCAACCCCTGTGAAGTGTCCTAAACCTTACCCCCATCCTTATTCCTTCCTAATTCTGGCCGCTGGGTAGTGACGCAGGAGCGCGCGGAGATGCTACCTGGCGGTCCTCTTGACAACCGACTGCGACGAGACGCGACAGACAATATTAACAAGCGCAAGTAATGGGAGGATTACTCCGAGAAGCGCAAAGCGCTCAACCCCCCCCCCCCCAAGGGGCTTGGAGACGCGTTGCAAAGTAGATGCAACAAATTAATTCCATCGCGTAGAATATCAAGTAATTAGTTTAATTTACATACAGTTGCAGATTCTACAGGCTCTGAACAAGTGGGGTAGAATCGAGAAGCGTCGAACAGCAAAAATGTAATAGAATGTTCAAGAAGATCTCATCCTATAGATTACGGTGAGAAAGGTTTCTAAATTTTAGTTTTAAAGCCCTAAAACGCTTCGTTTAGAAGTTATATAACGATATAGATTCAAAAAATTTGCGGGTTGCATTTGCCATTAATATGTGACTAACAACATATTAATATTTAAATTCGTTTTTTAAACAAAAACATATTTTTAAAGTCAAAGTTCAATTCGTCAAGACTCCGTTCGAGCCGCAAAAGGCATGTATACTACTGAAATAATATGAAAGGATTCTTTTCTAGGAGTTAGGCAGATTACTACACTTGGATTTTTCTACCGTGGCAACTGAGGGTATTATCTTCAAGACGAAATATGGCACGACGTTTTGCGTTTTTCTCTGTCCTGGCGCAAGATGTCGCATGATCGCGACCTTCATAAATAGTGCACGCCTACACGAGTCTCTACGGTCACCTTACAAACGGCAAAATGGCCACCTAAAAACAGGAAAGGGTTTTTACCAACTCTAATAAACCGATTCCCGTATGTAAGACAGTTATAGTTATTCCTTACCAACTCCACAACGCTGGCAAGAATTAATGAAAAATGTTGGAGAGGTGACGGGTAAGAAGTTTGCGACAAAGATGTTGAAATCATACCTTCGGGTTAGGTTATGCCTTATGCTCTTAAAGTGAATTGTGTGCACATTTTCAAAATTCTGTGATCCTTACAATAAGTCATATACTACCTAAATTTTTAATTTGGAAAGGGAGAAAAAAACTCCCATGTAATAAAATCTATTTTCAACGATAAATAAGCAATAAATTTTGGTTCTTATTACTTCCTGCCGCGACAACATGGGAACGATAATTTGAATTATTGTATTTCCCGCCGAATTCTAGAAGACGTGCACAGAAAATGAAGTTACATTTATGTCCAGAAGCAAAACAAGGGGCCATCTCAGCATTTGCTCAATGGATCAGGAAAACTGGACGAAAAACCTGATCGAGATGGTTTTTTTTAGGGTAGAGGAGGAAATCTCTAGAAACGTTATGGTGTTTAGATATGAAAGAAAGAATTCGTTGTTTTTACATGATGTCCTAATCCCTTGTGTTATCCAAGAATTGCTTTACCGGGAAATACTCTAAAGCTCTTCCGGGAAAAGCAAGTGTTAAAATGAAATGAAAGCGTTATAAAAAGGAATTATATTTATCGTTTGTATCAACAGTATTACAAACCGCATCCCACGACTCCTGCATCAAGTAATCAATGAATATTTCACTTCTAGTAAATAATCTAGTCATACGTGTATTATTTATTGTGTCAGTGTACGCATTCTTATAACAGTGAGAATTTGTGCATCGTGGTCACTGTATCCTAAATCTTTTGTTTGAACTTCATATCGAGTAGTAGTTTTGTTCATTATAATTTCGATCGATTGCCTTCATTGAATCGTGAAAAACAAAAGTAATTTAAAACCAAAGTAATATAAACTATACACACCTTACTAATATATAGACATCGGATGTTTAGGGAAATGCCTATTTTATTTTAGCGAACGAATTTAAAGGCTGATAATAGATGTACACGAATCATGACAAATGATGACATATGACGAAGTTTTATTATGCTTATTTTTGCTATGCCTTTTTTTGGACTTTGCCTTCTATGTATTATTTTTATATACAATGCAAATATATCGGAAAATTAGCCATGGTCTAACGTGACGATTGATTACGAAATCTTCAATTTGCGTCTTGATATTTTAAAATACAAGTGAATTCCTAAAGGTATACAAACTGATTTTTCTCCATTTCCCTATTTCAGCCATGTTCTGAGAACATGGTCGATACTCCGAGGGCACCGAAATTTTACATGGAAATAAATGAAGTTTCAGTGTTGCTAGTGTTGAACTTCTAAACTACATGCCAGTCACATCATTAGATGCTAAGAGATCCTTCTCCGCATTCAAACTGATTTTGTCTCCTAATCGTCGCAAATCTGAAATCGTGATCCTTGAAACGTTACCGGTAATATGCAAATACTACTGGTTAATGCAAACTATTAGGAATAAAATGTAGAAGAGTAGTTAAGATGTAAGTCTAGTTTTACATTAAAATGTACGAACTTGCTTTGTGCATTTATGTTTACAAAATCATATAGACAAAAATTACTAACAATTTTTTATCTTATTGTGAATGTAACTTATGACAGTGCCTTTTTTCTCCTTATTCTTGACTTTTTCAGTGCCTTTTTAAGCGCCTAAAGGGCGATTTTTTAGTGCCTAAACATCCTATGTCTACTAATAAATAATGCGGTCAAGCTTCATGTCTGCCTCCAGACCAACTCCAGCACGGAGTTGCTGCAGCCCAGAGGTCCATTGCACGCCACGTCTGATCAGGGCCAAGGCCCGAAAGTAAGTGAATGAAAAACGTGTTGTGTCAGGACCACGTGCTACAGCCAGTCCATGCCAGAACCATGCGTATCCGGTCGACCACGTGTTCAATTAGCAATATAAACAGACGACTCAATAATGCGGAAAACAATTGGTAACTGTTGCATGTATTGACACATTATTATTAAACTATCCTTAATTGACTTCTTCAGAATTTTACTTGACAGAAAATGTAAATTTGACGTAACTCCGGTAGGTATTAATTATTTTATATTTATTTGAATTCATTGGGTCAGTTTTGATTAAAGACATTCATAGTAATAATCAAATGTCACTTTGAATTCAATATTGAATATGATAACCCACACAAAACTATTAAGTGACAAGGAAATATAAAATAATATCACTGATCTGCGTAGAAATTGCTGTCTCGAAAGTTTTAATGTTTTGGGGGTATTTTTAGCATGCTGAAATCAAATTCGAAGTCAGAAAGTTCCTATCACGTACTATTAAAAAAAAAATTTCCTTATAGCGTAATTTTCGTACGTCAATATTTTACCTCGTGCAGTTTTATAATGTAAGGATTTGAAAACTAGATGTAGATTAGATTGCTTTTAATGTGTTTGTTGTAAACCCCGAGGGCACCAGATAATTCTTGTCTGAAACGGGGTGCGATATGTAGATGGCCAATCCTTGAGGACAGACACATTCTTATCTTTATGAAAACTTACATTAATATTATTAGTTTCACTTACATTGCTTTAGTATATGTCATTTGAAAAACAAGTTTCAAGCTGTCTTGTGGAGTAGAATGTGAATTTTTAATTCAGCACGAAAGTATATTTACCATGTTGCATAGGTCATGTATAAATGATGTTTACAATATCTGTAACATTAAGCAAGTCATATCTTGCCTAGTTTGGAATCAACTTGAAGACCAAAGTAAACATTGGGCAACCCACACAGTATCTAGAGTATCGTCATTGGGTGAAGATCGTCATTGGGTCAACGGCAAAAGACAGTCGCTATCTTTTGAAATACCTATTGAGATATACAAAATTTCTCTACATTAATTTCTGGCAAAAATCTTAGCGTCCGGCTCGCTGGGTCAATGGGTCACGATATATTATAATCCTTATTACCTTTATAATGGATTATAAGATCCGCAGACTATACAGCGCTGCTGGGAATCTGAAATAGAATGATTCTATTCCTAGTTCATTACTGTTTGGATTGACTAAATGAAAGATCACTTTCTTTTCTGAAGAACAAAATTTAACAAAGTTTGTTACCTATTTAGCAAACAATTTAGTGAATTTAACAAAATGATTTTATGTTGTGCCTTGGATCAAGATATCTTTGAATTTACAGTTTTATACCGCGGTTAACTTATCTATTCTTCGTTGATGTTCCTCGTAGACTTCTCAGTCGAAATATCTTGCGAGCTTGCCGTAGTCCAAAGTCCCAAGAAATCCTCTTCTGCCCCTATCCAAACTGGTCTCAAACTATCAAAATTATCAGTCCCGATTACGTCCTATGACATAGTCCCGAAATCTATAACTCGATTACCACTCACGACAAAGTCCCAATTTATGCATCAATATTACTTCCACATGCAATATCTGCAATATCATTTACTGTCCTTAAAATTTCACGATCTGATAACCCGACTCTGACTATCTGCACTACACTCGCTCCCTCTCACGAACCTACGATCAGTTCAGACACGCGATGCCGATCAGAATGAAATCTTCCTGCATGATTCACCCCTCGAAGACTTCGTATTAAACTACCTTCCTCTTTTTTTATAACATTTGACCGTCCTTCTCTCACCCAGTCAATCCATACGTTCGTTATATTTTGGTGTAGCTGACCTTTCGATCGTCTAAACTTCTTCGCCCAATCCCAAATTTTCTACTTTCGGCATTCAGCCACCTCTTAATGCATTTTCCACCATATAGTCTACAAATAAATGTTTGTTTATTTTCATGTGACATATCGGTATGACACACTATGGTTTGAAGAGAGAGCAGTCAAACCATAGACATGACTGCGACTTGTTCGTGTGATGTAATGGGGAAAAGTTCGAAAAATAAAAAGCAAATTGTGTATCCAGTAGTTCCGTAAGCCATTTTACCAGTTCCCTATGGGCCTGATGTACTCGGATGGTCTGATGATTATTCTGAAACTCTGACTAAATGATCCAACTAAGAAGATCCAAGACATCCAAACTATTCATTAATGATTCCATGCAAGGTTTAAAGGGAGTTCTTCTCCTAATGGAAACAATTTTGGTTCAGTGCCTGTTGGCTATTCAGTGATCCTCCTAGAATCATACGCAAATTTACAACTAATGTTATTGCGAGTAAACTACAGTAAACACAACTGGCGAGTTTGTGGCGATTTTAAATTCCTTATGATGCTGCTCGGTGAACAATCAGGTTTTACCAAATGTCCGTGCTTTCTTTGCTTGTGAGATAGCAGGGCACGAGTTGAGTATTGCAATAAGAAAGACTGGCCACCTCAAGAACATTTAAAGCGCCAAATACCTGAAGAAAAACAAAAGAAACAGTAGTTCCTTAAGTAAGAAGCAACGAGTGTGAAGTTAGTGTTTCCAATAATGACGAAATAAAGATACAAAAAAGCAAAAACACTCTAGTAACCTGTATTAACAACCATACACATTAATTTCAGCAAATCATGTATATTAAATATTTTTTCTTTAAACCAAAGAAACATGATTGTGATGAAATTCGCGTAATTATACAATACTAGTGAAGTTATTTCACAAGAAAACCTAACTCTATAGAAGTAAACAGATTGAAAAATCGGATTTAGAACGGTTCACGGTTTTTATTTTAAGGCACAAACAAAAAGTTAAAATTCGCAGGCTAGTGTAATGATACAATATTACAAACTACCTATGTCCTGTCCACTAGTTTTGTAGCAGTAACATACAGATCAGGATACCAACCAGTAATACATTATTACATTCTGACAATGAATGTAGATGTGATATCACTATTTCAGATTTGAGAGTGTAGGGAGCGATAGTCCTAGGTATTACACAACCATCTATATATTTAAAAAAATAAGGTATTCTACCATGTCTTTGTTTAGAGCTTCTACAGAACAATTGAACTTTTTTTTTTTTTTTAAATGAAAGAATGTGATCCCTAGATGTGTTATCAGATATTGTTTGTCTTGATTCACCAACATTTACGGTGTAAATTAATTAATTAAATCATTCTTTAATAACATGCTTATAAATAGTAAATTGTTTTCTTCCAAAGAGTGGCTGTTTCAAAATCGATAAATATGAGTCCTCGCTGCTTCATGGTGGCGCTGCTTGATGTTTTACTTTGATTGTTTAGAATTGTTTACAATTCATCAAGGTTTTGTTTCAGTGTAATGATTGTATTGTGACGTTGACAGTTTGCATTTATTTGCTTTTGTGGTGTATTTTGTAGAGAACATTCAGACAGTGGGTCTTGCTCGGTTGTACTGAAGGAGTCAAGTTGTTCACTGGTTATGTCGAATTCCATTCCACTAGAGGCCATCTCAGCATTTGCTCAAAGGGCCAGGGAAACTGGACAGAAAAACTTGATCAAGATGGGGTCATTGCTCTAGGGATTATACTACAATACTTATTACAGATATATTAAGATATTATGTAGTAGATAATTACTTTTAGTAGAAAAATAATTAAATATTTAACATAATATAATTTAATTTTAAAAAATTTAACATTGCAAGATTCAAACCGATTCGTTTTTTAAAATATCATTTACTTGATTCAGTGCTTTTACTACCACTACTTATAATTAAAATAATAATAGATAACATTACTTGTAAAATACTAATAGTTGTATTGACAGTACATGATGATAATTATTGTAACAACTACTTATGAATTACCAGTGTGTGTGTATGTATATATATATATATATATATATATATATATATATATATATATATATATATATATATATATATATATGAGAGAGAGAGAGAGAGAGAGAAAATATATTCAGAAAATGCCGATGTCTATTACTATAACACTCGACGTAGAAATCATATTCATCAATGACCGTATCAACAGCTCATTACAAATAATTCACATACAATACATGTACATTATTTTACAACACTTTGCCAGATGACATTAAATGATTAAATTCGATAGAAAAGTTTAAATCCCAAGTGAAATCGTTTCTGCTGCATAACTGTTTCTATACAATTAGAGACTACACCGAGCATCACAAGGAAAGTAACATTAATTTTAACAGTGATATTTAATGTATTATTTACCATTGGACTGTAGGTATTGTACTAAACATAATGTAACAAGTATTGTATCGCAGCTTCTAGCTCAATGAACCCTAACTCGATCAGGTTTGCTGTCCAGTATCCCTGATTCATTGAGCAAATGCTGAGATGGCTCCTTGTTTTGCTTCTGGACATAAATGTAACTTCATTTTCTGTGTACGTCTTCTAGAATTCAGTGGGAAATACAATTACTCAAATTATCGTTTCCATGTTGTCACGGCAGGAAGTAATAAGAGCCAAAATTTTTGCTTATTTATCCTTAAAAATAGATTTTATTACATGGGACTTTTTTTAAATTTAAGTAGTATATGACTTAGTGTAGGGATCACAGAATTTTGAAAATGTGCACACAATTCATTTTTCCCCATAGCACATCATACGCAGTTTTTTGACGTAAAATAAATAAATACATTCCTTGTTTAAATCTTGAAATCGTGAGGAGGCGGCAGGTTATGGCTAGTTTTTTTTTAAATTCCTACACGTAGTCCTACTGCAGCACCTGAAATCACATTGCACATGCACATTGAGGTATTCTCGAACGCTATAAAAAAGTTTTTCCCCAAGGAAGTGTTTGAGTTTATTCTTTAAGTTGTGTAAGCCTGTTGTGTTTCTCAGATGTATTGGTAATTTGTTGAAGAATTGTGTACCTGAAGAGAATGTACCTTTTTGGTATAATGTGCTGGTGCACATTGGTTCATGAAGGTTACATGCATTCCGTTGCTTACAAGTTGCATCTGGTGAAACGTAGGCAGATCAAAAAAGCGTGAGGCCAGATGGCGATGCCACCTTTGAAATCAACTCTTCACAATCATCGCAAACACCACGGTGATCAATTGTTCGCAGAAATTGGCAGATCATGACAAATACTTCGATGTTTTCGAATAGCTAAGAGAATTAGTATAGGAAAGTATTGCGGGGCAACCGTGAGCGCAAAACTTATCCTGTGCCACAAGGACGTCAAGGGAGAAACACATAGAAGGTAGAAAGGAAGAACACTATTATGAAATAGATAACTGTCTTTGAAGTCTAAGAAATTACAAGGAGAATGAAATTATATAAGAATGACACCCATAAATTGAGTTTAGTGGTACTTCAAGACCTCGTCTACCAGCCAGATGGAAGAAATGTTATCAGGAAGAAAATTTTAGGAAGACACAGTTATGGAAATATTGCTAGGAGTTGGAAAAAATACTGCTGAAAAGAGGAAATAGTGGTGCAATAGAAAGGCACAGACTTTCTCATAATAGTTAGATAATTAATCCCTTGGGTCTGGGCTAGTTCTTTGGTCTTGTCTCATCCTTTTGCCAGCTGCAATCTAACGCCACCCAAAGTACTTTTTTGAAATTTTCTCAATTTTTCTGTTTTTTAATAGAATCGAAATATTACTTTAAGTATATTTAAGGATGTTTATAGTGATCGCGAGGGCGTAGCCCGAGCCTCGCCGTGACTTGGATCCGGACGAGCGAAGCGAGAAAATTTGCCCTTAAAAGTTATTTGAAATCAAAATGCGGCGGGGACAAAGTGTTTTAAGGGAGAGTCATGAAAATCGCCTATCGATATGTTTTATTATTTTCTATCAGAACACGCAGCTTAATTTGAGGGAGGGCTTAAGGGGATTCCCCTCCCCCCACCACGCCACACTTCTCGGTGTATTTCATGTGTTCCCAACTTTAAACATATTTTGATTAGCTGCCTAGTGCCCTAGAATACATAGAATCATTTTCTGAGATTGGGTGAATGTTTTGCTCCAATTTCACTTGGACTTACTGCAGTATAATGAAAGAATTCATTTTTTTTTCTTGAAATGATTGATAAACAAAAGTATATTTTTTTACTGTGTTATATACCTTTTTATCAGTATATTTTTCTTATAAGATATTTTGTATTTTGCATATAAGATATTGTCTTTTACTTTGTTATGAAGTATTGCTCAATCATTTTAATAATTTAAATATCCACCACTAAATGAGTAAATAGTATGGAAATTAAATGAAAATGTGACATTTTTAATAAACTCCTTTCAGCAAAGTTTGAATGACTACTATATATGTTGATAGTAGACATTGTTATGTACCAGAGGATATCTCTCTGCTTTTCATTCTTGTACTTTTCAATTCAATGTGTGGATGATTAACTAAAAGCAAACAGTGTAAGAATAATCATAGTTTAAAGTGAAATATATTTTTCATGTCACAAGTTGGCGAAAAAATTTCAAATGTTAATTTTTCAATCCAACATTCAATAGCTCATTTTTCAAAACAGGTTGATTAAAAAATATGTGATTTTTATGACTCTTTTGCCCACGAATGTGTGTTACTTGTGTTATGTTAATTTATCAAAACCAAGTTCAAATTATTTTTGTTTCAGTGGTTAATATCTTTAATTGCTTCGGAAGTATTGCAATTTCAAGGCATAGAAATATATTGTTGGAATATTGTTTTGAGATAGGAAAATAGAGTACATCTTGAATTTACATTTTTTTAATGAATTGCTTTAAGAGTATTTCTTGTTGTGAAGTACAACCAATTTGTGGTAAATAATTCCCTTTCTTATTTCATATTCATTTTCTTTAAGAAAATGTACATTTGATACACAAGATAACTTACATATCATGTTCATGTTAATGTCTGGTCTCAATATGCATTTCAAACGGGATACAAAATAAAAAGTCAAATTGATTCAAATCCTTTTTGTTGCAGTATTAGCAATGTATTGCTATTTTTACACAACATCAGCACTTCAAAGTATCATTTCTATTTCTAAAGAGTAAAGAGAGTAAATTGTTTATTTTTTTCATTGCTTCTAGAATACGAGCTTTTGCAATATTAATATTATTTCATAGTACTGAAAACAATTAGAACATTGTGCAAATATAAGTTTTTGGTTCAGTAATGAAAATGCATTTTTCAATTAGTCCCTGTAAGTGATGAAAATACTGAGAAACACAAGAGTCAAAGGTGGAAAAAATATATAACATCAGTCTTTCTTAAACTTCTATAATGCTAACTAGTGTAATGTAACTGGAATACTACTTTTGTTTTGTGGAATATTATAACTTTCATTTTTTAACAGGAACCATTCGATTCCTCCTATTACTCAACTACTACTGACGTTGATATTTTATGCTTGTGGTGAGTTTTTGATATGTATGGGGGATTTCTGTGGCATACACAAATCTACTTCCAGCAGGATTATCAAGAAAGTTAGTGAAGCCATTGCAAAACTGGCGCCCAGATTTATCAATTTGCCACAAGGAGAGCGGCAAAATAAAAAAGGGAAGAATTTTTTAAAATTGCAGCATTTCCGAGAGTAATTGGTACGATTGATTGTACATGTACTAATCAAGTCACCTGGAGGAGAGAATGCCCAATTATATAGAGGAAGAGATGGAAAATTTTCCATCAGTGTTCAAACTGTTTTAAAAAACACAGCAATAACATTAACATTTCGTGATATATTAAGCATTTTATCGGTCAAAATCTCAAGAATTGTGTGAAAATATACATTACTGCGATAGTAAACACATGAATTTTGTTGCTGCGGCGCGTTAGTACGATATTGTGAAGTGTTGCTTACAACATATTTGTATGAATAATATTTGTATGCTGTGGCTCCAGGAAGAGGGATTCAAACAATTCTCCTGAACCCAAAGAAACTACGTTCGGTTAGGAAATTGGCGCGTTGATTTCAGTGGCGACACCTTCACATTGTCATTAAATACAATTACTGGAGTAGTTTCATTTGGTGGAAATTGAGGAAAATTAGATTAATTTATCTAATATACATTTTTCTAATTGTAATATTAATATTGTTACAATTAAAAATAATTATTACCCAATCCTATGTGAATTACTTCTGAATTGTTTGAATCTGATTTGATTTGTATATCACCATGTTTTTTCCTTAAACATTTGACTTGTGATGAATCATTGTTTTTTTTGTGTCGTTAAGGATGTTAAATTTCTTAACATACAGTTAGGTACAAGTGTACTCAAACCTGCAAGGTTGCTTGTTAACGGGGGATAAAACACATGCGACCAATAAAAA
>BLKR01012605.1:0-11954 GCA_011170035.1 Teleogryllus occipitalis
CGCCACCGCCACCGCCGTCGCCGCCGCCAACGCCGCCGCTGCCGTCACAGCCATCACCCCCGTCGCCACCATCGCCGCCGCCAGCACCATCGCCGCCGCCGCCTTCACCGCCCCCGCCGCCGCCGCCGTCGCCACCGCCACCGCCGTCGCCGCCGCCAACGCCGCCGTCGCAGCCGTCACCCCCGACGCCACCATCACCGCCGCTGCGATCGTCGTCGTCGCCGCCGCCGCCAGTATCCATCGCCGCCACCACACCGCCACCGCCACCGCCACCGCCGCCGCCGCCGCTGCCGCCGCCACCGCCGCCGCCACCGCCACCGCCACCGCCGTCAATACCGCCGCCAACGCCGCCGCTGCCGTCACAGCCGTCACCCCCGTCGCCACCATCGCCGCCGCCAGCACCATCGCCGCCGCCGCCTTCACCGCCCCCGCCGCCGCCGCCGTCGCCACCGCCACCGCCGTCGCCGCCGCCAACGCCGCCGTCGCAGCCGTCACCCCCGACGCCACCATCACCGCCGCTGCGATCGTCGTCGTCGCCGCCGCCGCCGCCACCGCCTTTCGCCGCCGCCCACGCTGCCGCTGCCGTCACATCCGTCACCCCCGTCGCCACCATCGCCGTCGCTGCCACCGTCGTCGCCGCCGCCGCCGCCGCCACCGCCACCGCCACCGCCGTCGCCGTCGCCGTCGCCGTTCCGCCGCCGCTGGAGAGCGCGAAGCTGCAGCTCTTGTGCGAGTCATTACGACGCCGTGACGACCGCGCAATAACAACTTGACTCGCAATTATTGTTTTGCGATTTCAGTAGCGATAATTATGCGTGATAAGAGTTATCAAGGGCGCAACCGCGCGCCATCGCGCTCTCGCAACGCCGCAGGTTCCTTTCATATCTCGGTGCGAATCGACGCGAACCAGCGGCGGGGAGACGGGGGACCAAATCCAAATTCCAACCCGCGAGCCACGCAGCTGGCAGTTACGAAGCGGATGAGGCCCAGCGGGGAACCGAACCAGATAAATGGGCAGCGCACGAAATATTTCATTCGCGTTTTTAATGAAACGAGGCAGATGATTGTGGTTGCAGCGAATCTCTACTTTGCGGCGCGGGTTGATCACGTCCTTCGCACTTCGTGGGCTGGCGGCACTGCATCTCCCGTGCACGAGTGCTGTGAAGGGCAAATGGTGCACGAGAAGAGGCCGATGATTGTTTACGAACTCGTACTACCCGGAGTATTGAGTTATTGGCACATTCACAGGCGCGACTTTTTCTATTGTGTATGTACATGACTAGCGCAAACTCGAATAAAACAGAAAATATACCTAATCTCCTAAGATATTGGCTAGTTCTTATTACACACAAGAGTACAATCTTTTAATCGAATATATGACGTATCCAATATCATATCTAAATAATAAGGAATTTTGATTCCTATTTCAAAAAAATCTTATGGTGTTTGTTCCGTTTCTTAAGTTTTTTTGACGAGAATTAACGAATAAACATTTTTGTATCATAAATGGGGATAGTAAAGTGAACGAAACTATTATTTTGCTTTGATAATTATAAGGCGCATTGTGAAACATTACATGTTGTCTTGAAACTTGCCTTGAAACTTGATACACGGATTGTACCGATCAAAGAAACTACAGGTTTACGAAATTAAATTTCAAAAATTGAGGGGCTTTCATTAATAATTTTTGAATGTCTATTTTTAAAGAACAAATTTCGTTGAGGAAGAAAGTCTGTATCATCAATATATAACGTGCTTTACGCTATCCGACGAAGAAGTTTTCGTCAATTTTGATGATAATCGTTTGAACAGTTTATACTTTAGCGTTGACCATACACCCAAAGATTGACGGAAACTCAAACATTTTACCGCCAATTTTTCGGTTTCAAGGAAACACGAAGGTGCATCTAACTACACAACGTGTTATAAGATGTAATTTACTACTCTCAGGAACAAGATTTATCTACTTTTCTATATGAAAGCACAACAATTACGGTTTTTCTGGCTAAAAATTGCCGATTTGTGCAGCAGGATTACAATACTCTCTCTTTACTAAAGTGCGGAAGGCGAGAAAGTCAAAACCTAGAAACCTTAGAAACTCCAAAACCAATCCTTCTAAAACGGTACCCTTTTCATTTTTCGGATTTTGACGATCAATAAAAATAAATGGTATCGTTATACACGTTTAAATGTCAAGTAGTCTACTCTTCTGTACTTCCATTGTTTTCAGCAGTCTATCATTCTGTGTCCACAACAAATACCGGTTAGTACGATTAAGTATGAGGCCCGCTTTCAAACGTATTTACGTCCGATTCCATTGATATATCGTCCCGAAAGCCCCGCGATTTGCTTCTGAGCGATAAATGTATCGCTTCAACCTTTTCAATACAATATTTGACATATTGTCGTAAATCGAGAAAGATTTTTTTAGATTATGCTCGGTTTGTTGTGGAACAATCAGTTGCGATTAGTGAAGTTTGGTGTGTATTTGAGCAGAATGTCAAATTCTTCAGTCGACAGTGAGGAAACATCACTCCTTTCTCCGCAAAAGGTCAAATTCTCCCAACCTTTCTTCAAATACTCATTTTTAAATGTTGCTAATCTCGCCTTGTTGGTACTTCAATTCGTCCTCGAACTATTTGTACAATGAGAGGGCGATAAGCTTTTTGGAACTCCAGAAAACGACTGCAGATTTTGCTTCTTCCTCATACGTTATACACAGGTGTTAAACTGTTTCAGAGGAAAATATATCGCCGACGCATAGGATCCACATCGTCTTTGCCATAGCGTCTTGCTGAGATGTGATATACATTCCAACCAGCTTTAGTACTATCGCCAACACTACCATCCATACCGCCACTATCAACACTTTCGTAACAATAATCCTTATCACTCCCACTACTACCACATTCGTAGTCTCGAATTCCATCGAACACATCTACTACCACCGGGACCACCGTTCTGCCGACATGGATTACACGAGCGCCACCGGCATTGTGGGGCTCCTCGAGGTTCGTGACCCGCAAAGCCACCCCAACCCCCGCAGCCCAAGCGGCATGAAGGATTCGCTAATAAGCCTCCGCGGAGGCGAAGCAGGTGACGAGCGCTGAAAAGCTGGGCCTCGCCCCACGCAGCCTCTGCGCTCGCAGCAACAGCCTTTGACTATTCAACGCCTCGGCTGCCGCGCCACGCCATTTGGCGTCAGACCGAGCGGGCTTTCATGCCCCGGCGCCGCCCCCTGCCTCCCCCCTCGATCACGGTTTTATTCCGGCTTCCCTTGATCCATGCAGAAATGCTAGATGACCCCTTGTTTGGATTCTGGACAGAAATGTTGCTTCAATAGGCGTACGTTTTGTTGAGCTCTCCGCTTGCTAATTGTGGGAAGTATAGTGCCGGAAGTGCGGAGTGCTATTCATGTACAATAAAATCAAATTTGTAGTTCGTTTACCAATGCAAACAACGTTTCTTGATTACTAGAGTGAAATTTTCAAATGTTGCTAATCTCGCTTTGTTGGTACTTCAATTTGTCCTTCAACTACATGTACAAAAAGAGGGCGATAAGCGTTCTGGAACTAAAGAAACAGACCGCAGATTCTAATTCTTCATACGTTACATAGAGTTTTTAAACTGGCTTTAGACGAAAATAATTCGGCGACGCACACGGTCCACATCGTTTGTGCCATCACATCTTTCTTAGAGTCTACATTGTATCACTCCCATCCCATCGCACGTATCGCATCGCCACGAGACCATATAATACTGAGTACACAATCATTTCCACGTCACTGACCTCGACTTCCCGTCTTCGTTCTTAGATCATCGACCTGAGACTATCCCCTGTGGACAATCGCCCCAAGCCCCCACAGTCAATCATCACGTTTTAGACCTGCTTCTCCTGCGTGTAACCTCTACACCACCGACCATATCCATCGTCTATGTTTCCTCGTCCTTTGCCTTTCCTATATCCCTATATCGTCATACGCTGACCCGCTCCTTACTCTACTAGCTCCCACATCACGTACCACAAGGCACCTCAGACTAGCTGGCCATCTGCATGCTGGTGCTGTGACATGTATTCAAAGGCTTGTCGCACTCGTTCTTCTCGGAATCTGTTTTCCATTTTTGCTTGAGCAGCAGAGATCGATCACACTATACTCGCTATATATAGCCCGACGCATTTCATATTCCATATCCTCGCACATCTGTTCAATTCCATTCACATCAACTACCTTTCTTAGTCGCCTCTCGTTTTCTGTAACTAGACGCACCGCTCTCCACTTGATCGTCACCATCTCACATTGTGCGGATGCCGCCACCTCGCCATCCTCGCGTCTCGGCCGTCCCCACCCGCCCCCACCGCCCCCGCCGCCCACGGCCCTGTTAGCGCCGCTCACCTGCCGCTCGCGCCGCCGCCGTCGCCGGCGCTGCCAATTACCCGAGCGCTTTGTGCGGGTGGAGAAAGCGCCGCCGCGGGCAAAGCGGGCTCTGCGCGGGGGCGGGGCGGAGCAGGGCGCAGCAGGGCGAGTGACTGCAGCGCTGACGCTCATCAGTGCCCACTTGGCGCAGCGGGCGCCCCCACGCCCATCCCCGCCACCTTGCTCACACTTGCCTTATCGCTCCCACTTGTTTGCCCCCCCCCCACCCGCTTGCCCTCGCACTCGAACTCGCCCTCTCCTTCACACTCGCTCTCCCTCGCCCTCCCACACGCGCTCAAACACACAGCTCCTCCCTTCACACCCCCAATTTGTAGGGGTTGCAATTTCCTCAAATCCTCTCCGACCCTGAGTCCGACATATTTTTATGCCTTGAAGACAGGATTAGTCCACTTCCAGTATATTCTAGATGGTTCAAGATATTGGGATGAAATTTTCACCCAACGATTCAGGAGATAGGGGTACATCAAGTTTAGTTATTAGGTTTTTTATTATTTTATTGAACTAACTTTGTTTTTAATGGAGCACTATATATTTTTTACACAAATAGAAAGGTTGTGAGAAGACAAATTCAGCAATACTACACGTGTTCGTATTTGATTAATAATTGACAGCACAAAAGAGCATGACAACTGGCATCATACGAATACTAGTTCACGAATGTTTGTGAAACGGCGCCGGGAAACAGCGATAGCATCTGATTTGATTAAACACTGTCCTTGGATATCATAAATTACGCCAAAAATGGCGCGGTTATAATCTCCGTTGAAATGGCTGATTTTTCGGAAATTGCAAATGTATAATTTTTTCGGCGTCTTCGTACAACTAAGATACTAAAGATTTCCTAAGTGAAATCTGTTCTTCAAAGACATCTGGAAATGAAATCATGAAATCAATCACAATTTTTCGGAAATATGTGTAGTTTTCCCGTAATTTTGCGTGAAATATAGACAATTTTTATACAATTATTTTCTCAAAACTGGTTCAATTTGTTTCCTTCGCATGTAGCAATAGCGGTTTTATTAAAATCGGGCTTTTACCATGTTGATACTAAAAGATCTGTAAATATGCAAACAATAAAATTAAAGAAAAAATTGGGAGAAATATTGAGAAAATATAACCAGAATGAGCTTTTTTATAAATTACTCTTTAAATTTTAAAAAAAATCCTTTAAAAATTGTACACCTACAGTTGAGCCTAATGAAATTGATTGTATTGCTTCTGGAAAAGATCTTGACGGTTTCGGACTAATATTGTTATTAGGGCTACGAATAGAACTTAGCAGTGTTCGGAGAGTAAGTCGTATGAATGGGGGCAGCCGCGTGTACAATCATACAGAAACAAACGATTGTTTCCTGCTTGTTGTTTACTTTTACATGCTCATTCAATTTCCGCGAGGATTCAGCTGATCACGTTTCCCAGACACGTGCCTGCTTACCGCGTGTTCAAGAGTATGTATTATGTAGCCGGTCAAGATTGTCAATAATGCATTGATTTTGAATGACGAATAACACTCCTGGCGCTGGGCGAACGTACGCTGCGATCATTTTTAATGAATGGTTCGTATTTAATGAAGGCCTCTGGCAAACGCTGACGTCTTCCTAGATTTCGTATCCTTTCCTAGAACTTACAGCGTCCACAGTAAGCTCTGTATGGGAGATCTCAACTCTCGCGGCATCACGAGTGCTGTTTTCAGTTGAGTTCAATGTACTACATTTTCGCGTTTTTTTTCTGTCTTCAGTGTTGCGATTTTTGGTCTTTAGCTCGCCTAACTAAAACGTGCATGAGCTTAGACTGGAAGACTTTATCCCAAGGAAGACTTATATATGCAAAATACGATGAAAATTGTTCACATTATTTGAATTTCTGCTAATTACATTGTCATCCTTTCTCCAGCTCTTCTGCCGCAGCTAATATCACCAATCCCTCTTCGCAAGGATCAGTTCTCTCATCAGTTCCTCTCTATCGCTTCTGGAACAAGTAGCGCTCCCTGCTGTTCCGTGCACGGCCGTCGGTTTTAAATGGGTGACTCGCTACCCGAGACGAAGTGCGTCGTGCCGCCCCGGGCTGTTGCGTACTGTGCCGGGCGGTCGAAATGCGTTTCCTGCTTTATACTTCTGTACTGCGGCGTCGACTGTGGTTTAGAAGAGGACAATCAGCGCTAGACGTCTTACTCCGCGGTGTTTTGAACCGGCAAATGGCAGCCGCACCGCGATCTCCCGAACCTGCTGTAAAGCCATTTGAGAGCTCATCTGTGTTTAAATTTCTTCATGAAAAGCGAATATACATACATGAGGTAATGCTGAATTTGACTTCTCAAGATGTGTTTAAAAATGTAGTGTTCCAGAAAAGAAACCGATGTTAGTCCAATATCTTAATAAAATGCTATCGAAAACTATAAACTACAACTGAAAATCTCCTATTCTCTTAATCGTTTGGTGCAAATTCCATCTCAATATCCTGAACACGTTACAGGATATTTTGAGTGAATATTTTTATCGACTAACCTGTATACGGGCGAGTCATTTTGATATATTTTCCTATCGATTTATTGTTCGTAAAGAAAACTGTAGAAAATGTATATAATGCAACGGGAGAATTATAATCTGGGCACATTTTCTTGAGTTTCAAAACCTCTTCTCTACACTTGTACTGCACATAAGTTTTTTTTCTTATTTAAGGTCGCTATGCAACTACTAATGTCATATACGGTCCACTACAAGTAATATTATTGGTAACTGTAGAGGATCTCATGTGCGGACACACATAAACATCCATGTTTCGGGCGAAATTCGGACCAGCGAACCTTCAGGAATGAGGAAGTTGCGGCTTTTCAGCATTAGCGCCCTCGACTATCCAGACCGGCTCTGTTAACAGTTAAATTCTGAATAAAAGTTTCAACAAAGCAGTATTTGAAAATTAGACATTTTTGCTCCCGTTTTGTAGAAAACGTATTTGCATCGGTATACAAACAAAAGACAAGTTCTGTTGTTCTCGAAATTACTGAAGGATGTGCCTCTGTTAAACCGTATCTATTAGCGTAGCGGTATTTTCTGAGACAAAATCTAGTTAGTTCGGATACGGACGGCGAAATATACGTATTTGTGAAATTAAGGAAATAACCTGAGAATCAAGAGATTATGTATTCGGTGCAATAAAGGTATGTTCCTTCGACTCAATTTGATGAATTACAGCATGTCTTTCCTGGTATTCAGATGAACTTTTTAATCACTGATGCTTCGTTTTTCATGGAAGCTCAAACCAATTACACAAAATACTCCACTCTTTCTGTGGATCTATGGCCACAACAACAAAAAGTTATTGTGGCCATCTGGGCTTCCTCTTCTTATGCTTATTTGTAATGTAATTGACTTTTTACACCTGAAATTAATCACCTCTATAAGAGTGCCAAAAATAATTGTACGTAACTTTTGAGAGAAGAGAAACTGTTATGAGGAACAAACGGGAAAGGAACGGTCCAATTCCGGTGTACAATGCATTGCAATTGAAGTAGTTAACAATATTATACTTGCTATATTATCGAATGTAAAAACAAGTTAAAGTTTTGTTGTGCACTCGAATGTTATGTGAAAAAATTAATGTCATTAAAATACCTGAAAGGTTAAAAGGAAATCAGAAAAGCACAAGATAGAAGAAACCGTGAAGACACCGAAAAACTTCGAACAGTCTCGTTTTCAAACGTCGAACCTTTTTCAGGAATCGTTCTTTTGCAATCATATTCCAAAGGTTATGTTAAAAGTTGCTCGGAAATTCTCCTTTCTATGCTGCAGATCATAAAGAAAGTCTTAAGTCGCCTAGAAATCTAGTGAGATTTGCGCCGCCGTTCCTCAAGTGTAATTGAATAAACCCTCTCTTCTTTTAAGCGAATTACAAGAATCCTACGCCTCGCGCCTGGCGCCGCGTTGGCGCCGAGAGAAGCGAATCCCCCGAGGTAGGGAGGTGCGGGTCCGGAGGGACTGCTTGCTTGCTTCGAGAGCGGGAGCAGGCGGCGGCGGAAAATACTGAGAAGTCCTCCCACTGGGTGTGCCAGTTCCCAACACCTTGTTATTGAAATGTCTACGGATCGTTTGCCATCTACAGGGACACTTGTTGCGAGGATCAAATGATGTGTTACTCGAGAACAAGGGCAGGACGACGCCATTCCAGGATTCCGTTGTGAGAAGACAGAAAAATCTTTCAAAATTTGGAATGCGATTCCGTAAAGCGAAGTATTCGCCCATCTCCCTCTGTAACAGGTTTATTATTGCTGGATACGTATTGACTAGAAATGCAATGTAGGGGATCGCCCACAGAGGTTCATGTACCCTACTGAAAAATATGATTTTTTCTCTAACTTGAAAATCCATTTATAGGTGCCTCCCTTATTATTCTCACTCAAATACGTTCAAATCAAGGGAACCGAGCAAAAGACAACTTTCTTTCTCAGAGAATTCTCTGAATTTATTCACTGAGGCTTAGTTTCACTCATCAATTCATCGTTTTGGCTAATTCATCCCACCTGAAATTTTCAACGAACTCTGACAAAAATTGCCAATACGGAATACAGTCGACTCCGTTTATAGTGAACTTCAGGGGACTAACATTTTTGGTCCACTATATCCGAGGTTCACTGTATCCGATGATGTCAAAATTAAATAGAATTTCTCCATAACGAATTATTTTATTAATATGAATATACAGTAAAAAACGAACTGAAAATTTAAATATCTTTATTTGCCCTTAAAAAAATAATTTCAATTGTTTACTTCCTACTATTTCATTAGTATTTTCTCTAGATCTCGAGAATTCGTGCTCTCTCCATACTTGATTCTGCACTTTTCTGTCTCTAGATTTTGCAATGCAGTGTTGACTTTATTCAATGCTTCTTGGACTGTTGGAACACCGTCCCATTCTCCGAAGGCCCTTCTACTCACCTAATAACATGCGAGTTCCAATTTATTTCCAGGATGTTGTATTTCCCAAGTTCACTATAGTCGAGGTTCAGGTTCACTATAACCGAATATTCGTATGCTTATTTGTAATGTAAGTGAAACGGGACCAGTGACAAGTACACTATAACCGACGGTTCACTATAACCGGAGTCGACTGTATATTATTACCACGAAATACTTTAACATAAATCTACAGTAGATTGAGCGTAAATCGATAATGATATTAACAATAATAATAATAATAATAATAATAATAATAATAATAATAATAATAATAATAATAATAATAATAATAATAATAATAAGACACCCAGCATAAAATCTCGCGTTGCAGTGCACTAGCCCCAACAGACTAAAACGAGATCTAGTAGGCCGGATCATCATTGCCAAGCTAAGAAATACAGACTCTTGTTGGGCCCTCATATACCGTCCAAGCAATATCATCCAGAAACGGGGCTTGAAAGCGAGTCTCATAAGTTATACTGGGACCGCAGTATTCTGACACACAGAACATTCCAGCACAATACACCCGATGTTACGCTCTGGGATAAACCTGTCACTAAAGTTAAGTTTATCGATTTTGCAGTTGTCAATATCAGCAACATAATGACAACATATCAGTCAAAAATTCATAAATACAGAGAGCTAGCATATGCAGTGAGTGAACAGTGTCATGTTGCAGACGTTAAAAGTGTTCCAATTGTCCTATCAGCAACCGGAATCGTACCAAAACGTCTCAGCAGATCGATAGACGACCTACGTATGGACAAGAGTATTATCATTGCTCTTGAAAAATCAGTCATCATCAGTACGTCCTCATTGGCAGGAGGCTCATGGGAAGACTTTGAGGATTCTGAAGCTTTTAAATTTATCTGTTATTTTGTAATTTTATTTATTTTACGTCAAAAAAACAGTTAGAAACTGCGTATGACGTGCTATGGGGAAAAGTGAATTGTGTGCACATTTTCAAAATTCTGTGATCCCTACACTAAGTCATATACTACTTAAATTTTGAATTTTTGAAAGGAAGAAAAAAAAACAAAAAACTCCCATGTAATAAAATCTATTTTCAAGGATAAACAAGCAATAAATTTTGAATTTTGAAAGGGAGAAAAAAAACAAAACTCCCATGTAAAAAAATCTATTTTCAAGGGTAAATAAGCAATAAATTTTGAATTTTGAAAGGGAGAAAAAAACAACAAAAAAACTCCCATGTAATAAAATCTATTTTCAAACATAAATAAGCAATAAATTTTGGCTCTTATTACTTCCTGAAGCGACAACATGGAAACGATAATTTGAATAATTGTATTTCCCACTGGAATTCTAGAAGACGCACAGAAAATGAAGTTACATTTATGTCCAGAAGGTAAAAACAAGGGGCCATCTCAGCATTTGCTCAATGGATCAGGGAAACTGACGAAAAACCTGATCGAGATGGGGGTCATTAACCCGGAAGCTGTAGTACAATAGTTGTTACAGGTTGTTTATACTCATTTATACAGTCCAAATGGTAAATAATGCATTATGTATCATTGTTAAAATTAATGTTACTTTTCTTGTGATGCTCAGTATAGCTTCCCACTGTATAGAAACAGTTATGCAGCAGAAACGAGTTCACTTGGGATTTAAACTTTCTATTGAATTTAATCGTTTAATGTCATCTGGCAAAGTGTTGTAAAATAATGTACATGTGTTATATGTGCATTTTTTGTAATGAGCTGTTGATACTGTCACCTGATGAATATGATTTCTACGTCGAGTGTTATAGTAATAGACTTCGGCATTTTCTGAAAAATATTCCCGCCCTTGAGCAAGTCATTTTTTACAAAAACCACTGATTCGTAAATAAAAAGACACGGTAATGGTAGAATTCCTAGATTAATGAAGAGAGGCTTACATGAATCACGTGGGTGGGATTTGGTTATTATTCGTACAATTCGTTTTTTGTAATCTAAAAGTCTGGGAGCTATAAGATGTATTTCCCCAGAATATTATGCCATATCTCAGGCGGGAATGAACATTCGCGAAGTATACACAACGAGCAGTATGAAGGCTGACTGAATTTGCAAGAATTCTGAACGCGTAGCATAATGAACTTAATTTTTGTGTTCAATTCATTTAAAATGGACGTTCCATTTAAGGTTTGACTGAATTGAGAGACCTCAAAATTTTGTTGCCTTAACATCAGTCAATGGTACACCGTTCATTTTCAATACTTCACAGAATTGTTTATTTGAAATGGAAAACTGCATTAAAACCGTTTTCTTTTCGTTTACTATTAATTTGTTATTTCGGAACCAATTTGAAACATCTGATATTGTACCATTTACGGTTTCTTTATTGCAAAGGATGTTCGTATCATCCGCAAAGAGAACCGTTCTTCCGTTTCGAATCGTCGAGGGCATATCATTTACGTAAAGTAGAAACAGAATAGGGCCTAAAATCGATCCTTGAGGAACTCCACGTGCAATGGGCAAAGAGTCGGAAAGGTGCGTACGTAATGTTCCATTATTCCAGTAAGGTATTTCAACTCTCTGAGATCGTTGTTTAAGGTACGAACATAACC
>BLKR01012606.1:0-17984 GCA_011170035.1 Teleogryllus occipitalis
AAGAAAGTGAGGGGAAGAAAACTATTGCATACATAAAATTGAAAATGCATGCAGAAATATAATACGTTTTTCACTTTATTTTTATTTTTAATCAAATAATTGGTAATTTTAATTTGACGACTCTTTTGAATATGTGTTGTTTTGCAAATGTAATACAACAGATTTCCTGAGCTTAAAAAACAATCTACTGATAAATAAATATTTTGCTATAAATTCAGTAATTAAACCCAAAAAGAGAAGGATAAAAAAGGAGAAACCACTTCAACTAACAAGATGAAATATTCAAATTTTATGGCTTACCGAAAACCTTTTTTTCCAAAGACTGAAAGTGCATGTATTGCAAGCACAAAAAGTTTTAATAAAAAAGTAAATCCCGAAATTTAGTACAAGTACTGGAAGTATACAAGAAGCGAATTGTAATCTACGCAGAGGGTTTCGTTATCCTAGCTGGGCTTCTCTTTCTGTTTTTACTGACCAGGGATGAAGGACTCTTAAGGACAAAATTAAGAAAATAGGCTCACAGCTTTATATCCAGTCAATCGTGCAAAGTTTCATCAGCAACAGAGCTTTCTCAGTAAATGTAAACATTCACCATTCCAATCCAAGACCAATCTTAGCAGAACTACCACAAGGAACACCCCTATCATCTACTTTATTTAATGTATATGTTGCAGACACTCCCAAACTAAACGACATCCACAGTGCACAGTTTGTTGATGATACAGCCTTCTATAACTGCTGTTCTTCACTTACTGATTGCAGCAAGAAAGTTCAATTGTATATTAATGGTACTGAGAGCTAGGCTTCAAATTTAAACTTCTACTCAATTCAGCAAAAACGGTCGCCAAGAACTTCACAGTCCGTCCAGTCACACACTCGCAGTCACTAATACTAAACAAGAAAATCACTAACTGGCTCCCCCTCAATAAATCAATCAGATACTTAGGTCTGAGTATGGACACATAACTCAACTGGAAACAGCACAAATATGTCAAAATCACTCAAGCCAGAATCCAGTTAATAAAATTAAAGCCATTAATATACAGATCGAGCCGATTATCATACAATTCAGCATTACAAACATACAAAGCAACAATAAGACACTTGCTACTATACACCTACAATACACAGATTGCCCAATCTGGTTAAATAAAGCAAAAAACAACCAAAGGAAACTGCAAATAATAAAAAATAAATTTCTCACAGATATTTCAAACGCTTGTGTAACTGTATATCACCAATAAACAGTTACACAATGAATTCGACATAGAGACTATAGACGATCATATCACCTATCTAGCAACCCACTTCTTCCCAAACATATTCCAAATCCCTTCACTATCAGTTCACACACAAGGCAACAATCCAATCACATAGAACCAGAATACAAAATAAGTTTCCCTCTCACATTTTCATCAAGAAATTCTCTAGAATTAGATCCCGACTAGAGGAGCCTGACGGGTAACCACAACCTCTGAATTAGTTTTAAGTTTCGATCTCGATCTAGATCCCATCTCGATCAGGTTTTTCGTCCAGTTTCCCTGATCCATTGAGCAAATGCTGGCCGCCAATTAACGTCCTTGCCAGAAAATAACGCCTTTTCGCCCCCTTAGGCTGGCGATTCTGGAATTTAAGGGTGGGGCGATTTGGAGAGGATTCTAAGGCACTTCTGAGAATCTTATCGCTCGGTGCTGCCGTTACCGGGCACCTGAAGCCGGGTCAATGACCCCCATCTCGATCAGGTTTTTCGTCCAGTTTCCCTGATCCATTGAGCAAATGCTGAGATGGCCCTTGTTTTGCTTCTGGACATAAATGTAACTTCATTTTCTGTGCACGTCTTCTAGAATTCAGTGGGAAATACAATTATTCAAATTATCGTTTCCATGTTGTCGCGGCAGGAAGTATTATTCCGAAGGACAACACGGATAAGAGCCCAAAATTTATTGCTTATTTATCCTTACAAATAAATTTTATTACATGGGAGTTTTTTTTCCAAAATTTAAGAAGTACGACTTAGTGTAGGGATCACAGAATTTTGGAAATGTGCACACAATCCACTTTTCCCCATAGCACGTCATACGCAGTTTTTAACTGTTTTTTGACATAAAATAAAATAAATAAAATAAATTTACGTTAGCTATTAAGCCATCCAACATATGTATAGTTAATTTAAACTGAGCTATCTGTTCAAATAAATGGAAAAAACTGACCTGGAGATTTGATACCTTCCCCTGTGTGCAGCTTGCAACTGCCTCGCAACCTCCGTGTGTGGCAGTGCAGGCGCCACGCCATTTGTACACCCGCTGCACGGGAGGGGCGAAGGGGGGAAGGGGGCTATGTGCGGGGGAATGCGAGGGGCGCTGGGTATCGGGTCGCGGGGGACGTCGCGGGCGAGGGGCCGCGCTGGGCTGCGCCGGGGGACCGCGACGAGGCGCTGAAATCGAATGCTCAAGTCGCAGGATCCGTCGAGGGCTGTCGACTGCGCATTGGGTTCGTTGGTTGGTTGGTTCGTGATTCCGGACGCGTCAACAGCTTCGCCAGTCAACATTCCGGGCGCGCCAACGGGTTGGATCATTAGTATAGTGCATGTTTTGCACACGGGCGATGGCGGTGATCCCCCACTGGATGGCGAGATCCAGCGCCGACCTACCGTTGGCTAGCGGGGGTTCCCCCTAACCAGGACTCTCCCACCAACGGGGCATCGCCCCATTCAGGACAAAGCTCTAAGCTCCCGACCGCTCTCCCTGATATATCGAATATATATATATATATATATATATATATATATATATATATATATATATATATATATATATAATTTGGGAAGTACAAAGTAGAACAAAACTCACATTTTATAAATGTGAGTTTATAATAACCCAACAGAAAACGAAATGACCTCACTATCACGACACATACGCTGACTTTCTCTTTCCCTGCTCCAGTCAATGTAGTGCGTTTGAGTCTTTTGGGGTGCGTGGGCAACGATTCGGAATTCGACATAACCTATAAACAACTTCACTACAACCGCACAAAACCCACTGTCCGAATGTTCTCTACAAAATACATTACAAAAGCAAATATGTATATGCAAACTGTCATCTTCACAATGCAATTATTACACTGAAACAAAACCTTGACGAATTGTGAACAAATCTCAAGAATGAAAACAAAAACATCAAGCAGCGCCACCATGAAGCGCCGGGGACGCACATCTATAGACTCATTTATATCTATTTTCAAACAGCCACCCTTTGGAAGAAAACAATTGACTATTGATAAGCGTACTAATAAAGAATGATTTAATTAATTAATTTACACCGTAAATGTTGGTGAATCAACACAAACAATATCTGATAACATTTCTAGGGATTACATTCTTTCATTTAAAGGAAAAAATACTACAATCGGTTCAGTAGAAGCTCTAAACGAAGCCATGGCAGAATACCTTATTTTTTTAAATATATAGATTGCATGATATGAAACCAGTGGTGGGGCGGCTCCTCCAAAAGGGGAGTGGCATCTTCATCGAATGACGGAAATGTAAATTAGATAATTACTTTCTAAATTATTCTGCTAATATGGAATGCGTAATGATGCTAATTTCTAATTTTTGATCGCGGGTTCCAGGAGGTTCATATTTCTCCGGTTTTTCTATTGAGTGCTTTAACTGAGTTGAAGAGATTTGTTATGATATTTGTTACTTTTTAAACCCTCTCTTGGGGTACATTTCCCCATCTCCAAACCATAGACAGAGGAAACACATCAGAGAATTACACCCACATCCTACATTTACTACGTTAATTATTCTTGATTTTTTTATTAAATACTCTTTTTTCCTGATTTAGTTTTAAATAAAAAATTGAGACTCGGGGTCCCCTGGGCTGTTAGTAACATTCCTGGGCAATTAGTTTCTATTTTTTGTTCAATAGGGTGTAAAAACAAATGAATTATTATTAACGATCATGGGTGCTGACGAATTTCAAATACAAGATCACTTTGAGTTCCGATTCTGAGAATTTCTGTTATACAGACAAATGCCCTATTTTTACTACATTTTCTACTGAATACATTCTCTAAAGCCAGGGAAATATTGCTTGTCTTCACTAACCAAAGAATAAATGGAGGTGCCACTACAACCCTAACTCTCTCCCATCAATAACGGTTAAGTAAAACTATAAGAACACAGTTTATGATCATATTAAATCATCTCAGCCATCATTAGTAAAACTCATTATCAATCGTAGCACATTGAGTAGGAAAATTTAATTCAATTGAAGTTAATACCACAGTTTATTATAACTGTTTATAATAAACTGTGGTAAAACTTTAGGTAAACAATTACAAACACCTTTACACATACACAACTCTGCTTCTAGCAATTATTATATTGCTAGCTTGGGTTTATATTTTACCTTCCATTTCACTTGGTTTAATACAGTTATAAACATTCCTTCTATCATAATTCTTCTCTACACACTGTGAAATGTAATAGTTACTTACATCGCAATAAAGTGAAACACACTACACAATATTTAAAAAATTTGCACCATTTGCAAATCAAACTTACAGACTTCATCTTGCATCATTAGACACAAGATTTAAAATCCTCTAAAGTAAAATACTGTAGCTATTGTTCATACAATGCATATAGTACAGTGCTGTTCATAGGCATGAATCATTTTAAAAAAATATCACAACTCTTCCTACCAGTTACTGGCTATGTGAATTTCTTTATTAACCAATAAATCAGAGATATTAGTTTTCTTATTAAGTGGATAAAGATCGCTATTGTCGTTTATAATTGAAAAAAGCAAAACTGACTCCTCTCCAAAACTGACTTCGAGAACGGTGGTCAGGAAACCTACACCTGACCTTGAGTTATAAGTACCGTTAGCCGAGTCCTTCGCACCTCTGATTCACCAGCTTACTCTCGCACAAACTTTTACAAATATCATTCATTTAGTTTCATGTTATGATTTTATGTAAGAAAATTTAGAGTATAGCTTACTTCTCAGTTGTTTCACACCTTGTAGAAGGAATCCTCTTCTCTGGGCTACCCAAAACATGTAAAGCGGTTGAGCTCCAGCTCTCCAGAGCAGATAATTTTCAATTTTTGAAATTATAAGCATCACGTACATCTCCCAACATTAGGATGCATTGTACATGAGAAAAATACAATGCAAAAGCACCTCGAACGTAAATATTTAATGCTGAAAAGGTGAGACGAAATAGTTTCGTGTGAATTGAATGTTTAGTAACCTCAGCGGAAAGTAAATAATATCGTTTCGTGGTCAAATTTCAGTAGAATCTTACCTCTTTTCACAAACTTTGTTGCCTTCAAACAAATTCTCGTGCCTTAATGTTCGAAAAACACACTTCTCCCAACACGAAATCATGCAGATCGCGATTTTTTCTTCTCCTCGCGAGTACGAACCACAATTCTTACCCCTCCATCTTCTACTGCGCCAAGTTGTTGCCATTGCAACTTCCGTGCGTATCACGGAACGTTGACTCACATGCTTATGTTCGACCGTGGCGCGCGTTTTGAAACCGCCGATGGGCGTTTCATGTCCCACCTGCCTTTCAAAGGGAATATTAAGCGGTCACAATATGCAAATCTTTTATTACAAGTTAAAATGTTGATTGGTGGGGTCACAAAATATGTGATATTCTAAAATTATTTTATTTTCATTGCGAAATTTACTTAGATGTCTGAAAACATCTACGGAATTAAGTTTAACTTTAACTTTGTATGCTTCAATTTTTGCTGTAAAATCTTGTTTTCTACATTTTGATGTTATTTACCAATAGTTGAAAATTTTACGGTTTTGTGCATCATAATGGACGGAAATTTTATGTTTCCGCGGAACTGGGATTTTCATCTTCTCTGACTTAGTACTTCAAATATGTTTGAAGTAGGGAAAGCGTAGCGTAATAAAATTTCAGTTTTTACTTTCTCATATACGTACGTATACACGGAGTAATATAAGTAGTATAGAGAAAGTTATGTAATGCTGCGCGAAAAAGTGGGGAATTTCCGGCAGGAAAAAATCATTCCCGAGCTCGGATAACGAGAATGTGGATAAATCTAGTTTGTCTTGTGGGTGTTTTTTTTTTTTTTTTTTTTTTTTTGGCTGAGGTGCCCTGTGTTCCAAGGGCAGTCAATTAGAGCGTTTGTACTCGCATTTGATGCGCCTGAAGATGCTGCATTTTCTGTTGTAATTGTTGATTCTGTTGTTGGAGTTTTTGTCGTTGCAGATGTATTTGCTGATTGATGACGAACTATCAGTATTCTAATGAATGTTGGATGGGCACGGGCGAAGTACTGTTCACGGCCTACATCGCTGTTTCCATGCCTACATTGTCATGCATTGTCTAAGATCAGAACACACCAAATTACTTTTATCTACGTTCACCTAGGTTAAACAGTTCTAGTTATTAACGACTTCACTGTAATCCCTTTACAAGCACTCGCAACTCACTGAGAGTTCAACTTGACGCCGTTTCTACTAGCAAGATAGCGTTACGTGCAACACCCCTCGCCACCTATGCTAGAACTCATGCAAAGCACTATTCCAAACATTGGAACAGAACATTATACTTGTTTTATTTTTAACGTGGCAGCTGAGGGTATTATCTTCAAGATGGAATATGGCCCGACTTTTTACGTCTTTTTTGGTCCTGCCGCAAGATGTCGCATGACCGCGACCGTATCAAGCAGTAATGCAGATCAATTCGACTCTGTTGCCACGTTATGAAAACCCAAGTATAGTGTGTATGTGCGTGTCCGAGAACGTACGTGAATAGGCGTGATTTTATTCAACACTTCAACTGGGCGACATGAATCTTATGGGCCTTAGCAAGTTTAGAACCAAGTTTGATGGAAAAAGAGGCGCAGAAAGAGGGGGAGAGAGAATATAAAAAAGAGAAAAAGGAGAAAAGAAAAATGGAAATCGCCACATCAGACGTATCTTCATTATGCAACGCTGTTCGGAGAACACGATGCATTCTTTAATGTGATCCGAAGAAAGGATCATAATTCACCGAGATTGCCTTCATATATCTTCACCTCCTTCTCATAAAGTTCTCTTCAATTCCAAACAATCAATCTTCTGACGCACATGCGTAGGAAACAGGAACGTTTGTATTATTTTGTTGGTATTGAAAGTATCTATTTCTCACGACGCTTCAGTGACAGGTGCTACAGGAAGTATTGATGGATTGTAGAACTTACCTTCAATATTTCACTGCCATATCAACATTTTTTTGCTAGAAGTAAAAATTATTTTTGAAAATTGATCGATGTATTTTAAGTAATCTTTTCAATTGAAACATTTTGATATTAGGCAACGTATGTAAACATTACGTACGTACTTGAGTTTTCTCAGCGATGGATGGGGGCAATATATAGTTTCGAGCTAACTTGATGTTATTTTATAAATATTTTTTTTAATAAGCAGAGTATAAAATGCATTTTAATAGGTTCTGGTGCAATTCTGTCTTCGGATTCAAATTCAGGGCGTCAACGTACATAAAAAAACATGTGTGAACGTCTTTGAATCTGACAACTTTCGGTTTCTGCAAAGTATAAGCTACAAGACATATAAATCTAGTATCAACGTGTTTTTCGCGATTTAAAATAACATCTGGTCGGTGGTGACGCAATTCTGGCTACGGATTCGAATTCAACCCGTCGACATACATAGAGAAACAAGTGTCAGCTCTTTGGGTCTGACACTTTTTTGTTATATTGTGTACGTGTGTTATTTTGCGTTACCTGACTCGGCAACTCCAAAGGCCGTTTGTTATTCAAGTAGTGCATGTTATATCTCGGGAGGAGGCATCAACTGATGTCACTACAGCTCCTCTCACCGGGAGGTCCTAGGTTCGAGTCCTGACGGCGGCAGGATTTTTGACACTAGCTTTTCAGTCGCTGTATGGAGAATTCTAGCGGCCGGCTACTCTGATCGGTATTTTCCGTGTTTTCACCAGCATTGGCCTGGTATTGAAAGGATAATCCACGGAATACTCCCGATCAGAGCAGTCGGGTGGTTCGACCAGGCAGCGTCTGAATTCGACCTACAGTAGCCATGGAAGCTCTAAACTCCCGACCGGTCTCCCGGAATGTGTGGTAGTGTAGTGCATGTTAGTGTAAGTGTGTGTGTAAGGGGAGAGGATAGGACAAGGAACAGGAAGGAAAGATCGCACGCGGTCCGTGGCCCGTTTGTTAAGGTACTGCTCCGGCATTCGCCTGTTGATCAAAAAACCACGGAAAACTACTGATCAGAGCAGCCGGCTCTAGAATTCTCCTCCAGACTGCGATGGAATTCGACCTAGCTGAAAAGCTAGTGTCGGGACCCGCCCCTAGGACTTCCCGGCCAGAGGCACTGGAGTGACATCAATTGATGCCCTGAGCGACCTCCGTCAGTGGGTGGGAGTGGGGCCCTCCCGGGGAGCGGCGGGGGCGCGGCCGCGTCGCGCGGAAACAAAGGAGCCACACGAGGCACAAAAAGAAGGATGTAGACATCAGAATGATTAAACCGCGGCGGAGGGGGCGGGGCAAGCAGCCGGTTGCCGCCCGTCGCGCGGGGTTTTCAATGAAGGGAGCGGCGGGGGCCGATCGAGCGGGCGAGATAAATCGATTCTTAATGAGGAAAGTTATTAAAATCATCGTTCAACATTTCCATCGGTGGCTGCGGCCCACTGTCGGTGCTCCCGTTATTTATGAGGTTCCGAGATGGCCCTTCCAGGTTCTGGAGGTCCTTGGCCCTTCCGTCGCGATCCCTGACCGTCGAAGGCGGTCTCCAAAGCGCTGGTAGCTTTTAATACCAGTACCTTCACATGTGACGTGGCTTTTCAATGGCATCTCTACAATTAGTTTATCTCTACCTATTGTTGTGATGCAGCTATTGAAATAGATGGAGAACTAATATTTTTCAAATAAATTATTTTGTCGAAGATCAAGATTTGTAGTATACTATAGTAAGTATTACAGTAATTTAGGGTGCAAATGTTTGGCAAAATGGTGCTTTAATTTAACTGAAAAAAGTTCAAACTTTTGAGAGTAAGTTTTAAACTTCTAATTTTCAAATAGTATGTGAACGTAATCAAGAGTGTGTTCACTTTTTTATGGGAAATATGTAAATGAATGTTTAGGGCACTTTTTGTTATTATTATTATTATTATTATTATTATTATTATTATTATTATTACTATTATTATTATTATTATTATTCATTATTATGCTTTATAAGAATGATAGTACGTGTTTTGTATTCTGTACGTCATGTTGCACTGGAGTGGCAGAACGGAGATATTGCTGTTGTTAAAATAATAAATGAGGGGAATCATCATATTGTAATGAAAGCATCGAGTTTCAATAGAGTTTTCCTCGTGTTTCCTATAATTAAATAAATCCAACATAATAATTTACACAAACTGCATATAGAACAGATCGCAAATTTATGAAAATTAATGTGTGAATCCATCGAGGTATCAGAATACCTAGTTGTGTAAAGTCGGGATCACATCCGATTTCAAAGGCGCGACAACAAGATAAAAACAATTTTCGAAAATTCATAAATTTCAAAGAAAATTGGGCCTGAGCTATTTATACGAGCGTATATTCCCGTATTCGTGCAAAAAAAAATTCAGCCATTGTAGAGCTTGATTATTTCAACCATCAACCAAGCTGAATTTCCTAATTCAACCATCACCAGGTGTCCCCCATCGAACAAGTTTTAAGCAATTCGGTCTCATAGATATGAATATATTTAGAGAATTAAATTTCAACTCGGTCTGAAACGGTCATTATACTCAAAGATTAGATTTACTATTCAAAATTGACGATGTCAGAAATCAAAGGATGTAGACGTGTGATGGTTCTACAGAAAACGTCATGAGTATATCGTTTATATTCGGCTGACAGTTGCATTAGCGATTTCATGAATGAATGCTACGGAAGTTAAGGAAGAAGGAAGTGTTTCTTAGGCTCTGAGTCAGCAGATTCACAGTGTACAATTACCGGGTAGTAACAAATGATACTTTGATGGCCATGAAGATTGGGAACTCTAAGAACATTTGTAATACTAGGATTGATTTATCTTTTAATCTTTTCCATTGCCTAATTACATTCCGAACATAATCATTAATCTACAAACCACAATTGTTATCATCGTAAATGCATTGGTTGCTAATGCATTGATTTGTATAGTGAAACTAGACAATTTTGAAAACTATCGAAGGAGACACTACTGTTTCTCCCATCTCAAGAAACAACGTTTTATTTCTTCAGTACTTCAATTTTACTTTTAGGAGGAAATTATGTGAAATATGATTTATATTTCATTCTTTCGTTAATAATGGTTGCACGTTAAAAGTTACGTTGATAGGACATAATTAAGATTTTAAGAACTTTCATCCTGCAACCATATTAATGGAAGACAATGTCTATACATAATATAAAGGAAGATTTATACCATCATAAACTTCGAGACTAATTTTGTTACTGAACTTGCGGATTTTCCTAAGCTGTGACAAAATTGAGAGCAAGAAGAATTCCTTGAGCAGTAAGGTGCTGATAAGCATCGTAACAATAGAATAATCGTGATACTGCGATGAATCGTCATGTGTACCAAACACTAAAATCTTCGGAAGTGAAAACGAAACTAGTGATGCTAAAACAGCAAATATTTTATCATACTATTTCTGACTTACGGTCGAAAATTCAGAAAATTAATACAAAATTAAGGCTGCAGAGTTATTTCTGCCTTCTACTCCACTCGAGGAAAAATGTTTAAACTATGCGAATCAAAAATTTAAATTCCGCAAAAGATACCTTTTTTAAAAATTGTTGATAGAATTTTTAAAAGGGCTTTGCTTTAGAAAAAATTTCTTAAAACATATAATACCAATTTTACACTTATTCATTCTTCGAAAATTCAGAGAGATTTCCGAAAATGGGACCACCACCAACTTTTTGACGTACATTGCTATACAATGAAAGAATGCAAAGAAAAAATTTAAAGTGATTTTTAAGGAAATACTTGTTTAAAAATCCCCTAAATTTCATGTAACCTCGATCAAAAACTACGCATATTTTCGAAAAATTTCATATGGAATTCTTTTAATTTCTCTTCGAGCAAAAGATTTCATTATAGGAAAAAAAGTCCTATTTGTATTACTGCGTTGAAGGAAATCGCCGAAAAAAGTCGAAATTGTGCAATTTTAAACTAGTGATACTAGAACATCTCATACTTTCTTACATCGAGGTTAACATTTGCAATTTTCGAAAATTCAGAGACATCAAGGAAAATGAGATTTATCCCATTCGTTGAAGCGTTAATTTGAAGCAGAAATAACACGAAAATTGCTTCTTTCTTCAAGAAATTGTACATGAATTTTAGATTTGATTTTCAAAAACAGATTTTCTATAAGAAAAAAATCTCTTTTATCAGTAGTGTTGTTTTGGAATGGTATCTTTTTGCAATTTTTAAGAATTCAAAGAATACGCTGGAAATAGGTCTACCACCATCTTTTATTGTCCTTTGATTCATACTAAGAGATTTTTTTATAAATGACTTGCAGCCTATTTTGAGAAAAGAATAGTTTAAAAGTTGTCAGTAATTAACGCAAAAAATAGGCGACACTATTCATATGCTATGGACGCATGGATGCACGCATGGATGGACGGACAGATAGACGTTTTGTCAATGAATTTTCCAGTACCAAGAACCCACAAATCATATATTTTGACTACACAATGTGTTAGAGGAAGTAATTTACTATATATAGGAATGATGTTTATCCATTTTCTCGTTACCAGGACCCGATAACCTTTTTCTATTGTAAATTCGCCGTTTCCCGGCGCACAATAAAAAATACTTTCGAAGTGCCACAAATACCACAAAATAAATTTGCGTAATTTTTGAAGAAAAAAAAAAGGAATTCAGCAGCGTTATTTAATTTATTTGCTGGAGGTCGCTCTGTAACAACAAGGTCATCTGGAACTACTATCATTTACATGACAATACAAACAATATGGCGTTTATTTCATCTTATACAGTGCAATTAGCACTACCCATACAAAAATTTTAAGAAAAACTAGGAATCGTTTTCGAGAAAATCTCTTTTTTAATATTTTTCCCTTCTTGTATATGTTGACTACGTATGTACAGAGAAATACACGTAATATAGAGAAAGTGTTGTAATCTGAACGTTTTTCTCTGGATTGAATGATTGATTTTCTCGTGTTTCCGGGCGCGTCAACTGCTTTGATCTTTAGCCCCGTAAATGTAGTGAATGCTTTTTCTCGGGAGATGGCGGTGATCTTCCCCCGCTGGATGGCGAGATCCGGCGCCGACCAACCGTCGGCTAGTGGGGTTTCCCTCTAACCAGGACTCTCCCACCAGCGGAGCACCGTCCCAGCCGGGACAAGCTCTAAGCTCTCGACTTGTCTTCCGGGATATGTGGTAGTGTAGTGCATGTTAGTGGAAGTGTGTGTGTAAGGGGAGAGGAGAGGACAAGGAAGAGGAAGGACAGATCGCGCGCGGTCCGAGGCCCGTTTGATAGGGTACTTCTCCGGCATTCGCCTGGTGTTGATCGGAGAAACCACGGAAAGCTACCGATCAGATCAGCCGGCCGTTAAAATTTTCCTCCAGACAGCGACTGAATTCGACCTAGCTGAAAAGCTAGTGTCGCCGTGAGGACTCGAAACTAGGATCTCCCAGTCAGAGGCGCTGCAGTGACATCAGTTGACGCACTGAGGCTTTTTTCTGTGGAAATCTCTTCGATTTCCACCGCAGCGTTACAGTACCTTCTCTTTACTGCGTACATGTTCCGAGGAACCTCGTTGATAGCGAAAGGTAGCGCTGTCGTCGGAGGCAGAAACGTAGGGGCGGGAAGCGCTGACGGTCGTCGGCCCCCCTCGGGGCGAGCCGCCACAGCCGGGACCGCTCTGCCACCCACGCATCCGCTTGGAGGCGGCGACGGTCGGGGGTCGCCCCCCCTCCCCCCTCCCCCGGCCCCAGGCGCGCGCGCAATTGTGTATTCAGGGAGAAGGCGCACGCCGGAAGAAGGCTCCCCTTCCAAGATTCTTTTCTTTCACGTCCTGGACCACAGGACACGCCTGACACCGCGCTGGCGGAGGGTTTTTTTTTTATCTCTCTTCCTGTTGGTACAGTTAATCCGCGGCGCAACTAGCGCTAGAAAAATATAAATTTTCCTGAATTGCTGATAATCGATCATCTTTTCCCTATCTAGATATTCGCAAAGCAGTGTACGACGCATACTATAATATTATTTTCAGAACTTACTCCATTTACTTCTTTTAACACCAATAATGAACTTACCTTAAGCCAACATACTCGTCAGCCAAAATTAGAATGTCTCCAGTATCTAACTTGAAGGAAAACTAAGGTCTACTGTAAAACTACTGTCTCAAATATCGTAATTGATCTTTCTTTTCGTAGCGAGTAATAACTTCAATGTATACCTTTTACTGACAAACATCCGGAAAAATGATTCAGACTTCTTTGTATCCTCTTACCCTTGCTACGTTTACGTACTAATGAGAAAGTATTACAACGTAGCGACAGAAATCATCGATTTTCCCAGCAGAAAAGAGCGTAGTAGCGGCCTCTAAAATCGAGATAGTGGATAAATCTTGTCGTGGATTACATCCTCTTAAACGTAGTGTAGTCGGAATTCACTTTTACTGAGTCGTTGATATCGAAAAATGGCTTGAGGCAAAAATGTCCACTCTGTCCGTCCATATGTCTCTCCGTCTGTGGTCGGCGGTCGTACACAAACCGTTTAGACGATTTTATCAAATATATCTATACCTCTATCAATCTGCATGAATACATGCTCACATTCGTATGAACAGAACGTCAGTGAAACATATTATATTTGGGGATATACTATACATGAAGCCTTCTCAACACTCAACTTTTTCTTAAAAAGGGACCCACATTATTTGGTTCAGCTTTGTCGTCGTTAATAGGGCCTGGCCTCATTTTCGTGATTTTTTTGAAACTGAAAGTTCAAACATTTTTCGGTGTATTCCTACAACTGCAATATTGAAGATAGATTTTTTTCTAGATAAAATCTACCGTTGAAAGATAAATGTAGGAATAAAGTCATCTACAATTTTCCGAAAGTGTGAGTAGTATTCGCGTAGAGAAAGTTATGTAATTCTGCGGGAAATAGATATCGAAATTTTACTCATTTACACAATTTAACACATTTACACAGTTTGGCGTCCCCTAATACAAAAAAGGTAATATTCAAAACCCTGGTCCGGCAGTTTGTCTTTCCCTCTCTCTGGAAACAACATTAGCTCCTAGAATATTTGTATTATTATTCCAAAATAAATGTTCTCAGATCAATAAACCGTGACTCGATTTCCCACGATTAAAAAGAATATTTGAATTTTGTGATTAATTTAATAAACCATCTGATATATTCAAAATTTCTTCAAGTTTTCACTTGAAATGTCTTGTAAAAATTCCCTAATAGTAGAACAAAAATATTACTTCAAGAATATTAAAGAAGAGTAAAATCTAGTCAATGGCAATTGTCATTGAAAAATTTGAAGCAGTTTTTAAGAAAATGGCGTTTAAGTGTTCATGTAAATTCAAAATTTGGAGCTGATTTGGAGCTATTGAATTTTGGAAAAACTTCATTTGAAATATTTTAAAACACTTAAAAATGCAATTGATTTTTTTTAAATTGGAGCCGTTTGTGAGAAAATTTTGAAAATGTCCACGAGGCTTCATGTAAAGTACCGCCAAATTTTAAAGAATATTTTTTAAAATTTCAAAGTTTCTACTATAGCCAGATGGACAGGACTTTTTTCAATTTGGGAAAGATCGGACGCATGTTTTTAGTGTTCACAGACGGACGGACAGACAGAGAGACAGACAGACAGGCAGAAAGACGGACGGATGGACGGAGATTTTTTCGGTATCAAGGTAGACGAAAATGTGTTTTTACGTTGAAATCTCGAAATCTATGTTCCGCAACACAACATAACCATTACATAACTTTCTCTTTACTACGTATATTACTCCGTATATACGTATGTATACGAGAAAGTAAAAATTGTGGGAAATGTCATTTATAACCGATAGATAACATCTGTTAGATGGCGAGTAAGCTGAATAGCTATCTTAGTCAAATGAGTTTAGAAAACTAGTACAGAAATTCTGTACCACTCTGTAACACGACTAGATTCCATCTGCAGAAACTTTCGCGTGTGCCAGCAACAGATTGCCTTGGAAGAGGGAGTGGAGGGTATTGAGTGTACGCCGTGCCCCTTCGGGGGCAGAACTTCCTCAGGCTAACTGCTAAGGGCGTCCGGCGCTCCGCTGCTCAAGGGTGCGAGCAGTCGTGCCTTATCGACTCCATCTCACGGACTTGTCGCCTCTCCCAACACGTGCGCGCTGCTCGTCGACGCACACTCACACGCACACGCACACGCGCGCGCCTCTCGAGATGCCCTCAGCCGCTGTCTGCAGGAGAATTCTAGCGGCCGGTAGTTTTCCGTGTATTTCTCGATCAACACCATGCGAATGCCGGAGCAGTACCCTACCAAACAGGCCACGGACCGCGCGCGATCTGTCCTTCCCATTCCTTGTCCCATCCTCTCCCCTTACACACACACGTACACTAACATGCACTACACTACTACATATTCCGGGAGACCGGTCGGGAGCTTAGAGCATCCATGGCTACTGTAGGTCTAATTCAGCTTATGTCTGGAGGAGAATTCTAGCGGCCAACTGATCCGATCGGTAGTTTTTCGTGGTTTTTCAGATCAACACGAGGCGAATGCCGGAGCAGTACCCTAACAAACAGACCCCGGACTGCACGCGTTCTTTCATTCCTCTTCTTTGTCCTATCCTTACCCCCTTACACACACACACTCACACTAACATGCACTACACTACTACATATTCCGGAAGACCTGTCAGGAGCTTAGAGTTTGTCCCGGCTGGGGGAGAGACCTGGTTAGGGAAAATCCCGCTAGCCGACGGTAGGTCCACGTTGGATCTCGCCATCCAGCGGAGGAAGAACACCGCCACCTCCCGAGCAAAACATGCACTACATTTACGGGACAAATGACATCCTTAGTTGACGTGCCCGGAATCACTATCAATCAATCAATCGAGATGCTCGCGAAGGTCGGCTGATGCTCCGCCGAATTTGGTCCGTTGCGGTCAGTATGCGATTTTTGAGAGGTTTTCTAAAGCTTGCTGTAGAACATCGCGGGAAACTACATCGCTGGGCAAAATGTCTTCTCTCTCCAGCCATTTGAGTTTAAGCGCTAGCTCTTGACACTTGAAAGTGACCACCACGGTGTAAGATATATAGGTGTGTCAACTAGCCGCCTTTTGGGCAGATTTTCTGAAGCCAGTTTGAGGCTAGTTCCTAACTCGTCCGTACGGTGCGCACGATCGGTTTGGGCACAAAAAGTCATGGCCAGGTGATGGCCGGCATGGTGTCGCTCACGTTTCCAGCGTAGTATTTTTGTCATTCGGAGAAACGCTAACGTAAATGTATTAAGCCTATTTAGACGTATTACAATGTGCGTCAGAGGTGTTATTTTTTTTAAATTTACCACCGATTGAAGATTTGCATTTTAAATCAGGAGGTGAGGTTATTCTAAAGAGAAAAACAAAAATAATATAATAATAATAAACAGGGATTACTTTAACGAAAAACACTTCAACTGTGATTTACTAATAATCAAGTGACGGTCACGTTGCTTTGCAACCCATAATGTCAGCAATCAATCAATAGGATTGTACTTAATTGCAGTGTACTGGATCATTTGTGAAGATAATTTCAATATAATTAATAATTTTATAATAAGAAATAGTCATTTTAAATAATAATTTTGCACATTCTGTTGAGATTGTTTAATAATAATAAATTTTATCCTATTACTGATGATTACTTACAAATCATAGTTTCACACAATACCGATTTTGTCATACGTCATACCCAAACAGATCGCAGCGCTTATATGCGAGAACTACGAGAACTAGCCTCACACTAGCTTCAACTTGGGACTGGGAGTGAACACACCTATATATCTTACACCGTGGTGACCACTCAGGGTGTAAAATTAAAAGTTACGAATCGTTTTCACGATTCATTTACATTGTTGCGATACGCCACCAAAAAGAATATTGTAAGACTTGATACAAATCATGTCGATAAGTAGATAAGAATACATGTGTGTGAATTAAGGGAGCAGATGGACGTCAACGGACTCGTCAAAAATATTGAATGTCTAAGATCCAGCGCTGTTTACTCTCATTTTACCTTTAATTAAACTCACAATAGACTAATTTGTAATCAAAGCATTGTGCATGTAAATAACATTTATTACAAAGGAAGTTTTAAAGCATACTTTTCTAGCATTCTTTATACGTAACACATTGATTCCCGGCTGCAATTCCCCAGTTGCCAGAATAATAAGAAGAATATAGAGTAAAACGGCTGAAGCACAAATTAACCAAATTGTGAAATAAATGTGAACCATTTTTACGTGTTTATCACCGGTCATAAACCCAGTTTCGTTTAACATCAATGAGAGTCAAAAAATCACACGATTGAGAAGACATAAGCGAGGTAATCGTCGATGGACCGACATTGGGCAGAAACAGGATCCCCTCCAGATTTGTAGGAAACGGACAAGACGTGTTCGTGCAACAAAAGGTTTCGCAACCAAAAATGTATCATCAGTGTTTTTATCTTTTTCCTACATATTCACCATTTGTTTATAGTCTTTGTAAGAAAATGATACGATTATCCTAACAAATATTTTGAAATTTGTAATGAAATGCAATAAATATTTTAAAGTAGCGTTTTTCATTTAAAATACACACAGACACTGTCACCGTTGACTGTGAAGACACTCGCGGGTATAGAAAACAACGATACTATGTACTGTTTCCACGAACAACACAATTTGT
>BLKR01012607.1:0-17951 GCA_011170035.1 Teleogryllus occipitalis
ACACATGTTTTCGAATGCACTTGTTGTTGCGGCGATATACGAGGATTCGTATCGCGCGCCAATTCGGCAGCGCGGGACGGAAGCTACCGAAGGCAGCAGGGCCACAAACCGGCGCGAAGACCGGCCAATAGGACGTGAGCGGCCGGTAAGCGAATCAGCAGCCCCGAGGCGAGATTACGGCGCGGCGTGCTTCTTAACGGGCCGCGCCGGCCAGAGGAACGGACAGTCTTGAAGTGCGATCCAGAAGTGACTTAGTGTATAGTGTATCTAGTGCGAACTCGGCGAAGTTAACTTGTTTTCTCTCTCCTGGTATTTTGGACGACCGTGCGCGTATTTTGGACTTCTTCTGGATTTTGGACACCGCGGCATTGTAGAACGGACTACTCTACTGGATTTCTGTAAACGGGAGCACTACTGTAAAACGCTTGATCAATAAATTGTTATTGTTGACTTGTCTTTTTACGTACATAACACTTGAGACCACTGGTGAGAATACGATGGAAACCAAGATATTTTCACATGGTGGATGAGAATATATTTTTCACATCAGAAAAGAACTTTACTTCTCGTATGTGTCAATAATTTTCGTATAGTGCAATTCAATACTTAATGAAGCCGAGTAATTTGCATTTGTGTCTTAATATTATTTCTTTGTAGTATCATTTTGCTAAGTTCTCAACCGTTTGATTTCTGCCAATCCCACAGTGTGAAGGTGTTTGCTGAAAATGTATTTGTTTAAGAGTTGGCGTCATATTTTTTTCAAATTGACATGCTCGTAAACAATAGTATTATATGAAACCATGGATTTTTTGTCTTTTGTGTCAAAATAAAACAATTGACGGAAATAAAATGTTTAATTTACTCAATAACCTAACCTTTCGTTCATTCCTTAATTATTTACATTATTCACAATGTTCATTTTAGTCTATTTCCATATCTGTTAATAACACGTTTCCTCTCCCATCTGTTTAATGCAATAAATGCAAAAAAAAAATTTTACTTTTACTTATGTTCATCTTTCTTTATTCCTAAATACGTTTAGCAACTCGTCAACGTCCTGGAAAAACAGTAGATTGTTGTGTTTGCTAGAGTAAGAGTATGTAAATAAGGTCGTTGATAAAGCAACCGGGAGTACATTTCTTTATCCTCCTCTCGCAAATTTCTCTATACAGTAAGTTTCTTATTAAATATTGTAGTTGTGCCAGCAATATACAAAATATTTTCAGTGTCCAAAAATGAAAATCAATGCTTTATTTCGAAGCGGCTTTTGGACAGTTGATGTAAATTTGAGAAGAGACATTTTTGTTGTGGGCCACTAACGTAAATATGTTTCATCGTATGTTATAGAAAATTATAAATAACACGAAATGCAATCGACAAAAACATTTTGGCATGAAATTTTAGCATTGCAGTTCTCAACAAGTTTTTAAGTTTTCCCTTTCTTCTGGGGCACCTGTACAGAACGCTGGAAGGCCGATGGTGAAGGTGACTCGAACATCCTCACTGCTTAACAGTCGCATATCGATAAAGTAGAGGGGGGTCAACAGTAGACCCCAATGTCTTTTACCTCTACCTTTGTTTAAATAAGAAGTTATTGTGTTATTGTCATACTTTTTAACAGAACCTTAACCCTTAATGATAGTATCGTATTTCAATACTTGTAGGATGTCTACTAAAAATTCGAAGTTATTGTAGCGGTGAATCTTGTACGTTACATAATAGTTTCTGCTTAACTACGAAAATTGTGTATACCTCATAAAACGAAAAAATTTCTACCGCTTGTAAATCACGACCTTCTCCAACAACAGACATATTGTGATTGACAAAATGCATGATGGTGCTCCGTTTCGAGTGCTTTCCGCCATAGAGAAGCACATGTGAAACCACATCATGTGGCACTCCACATTTGTGTGCCTATTCTACAATAGAAATTCTTGAGGGTAGGTCCATAAAAGTAACTTTGCACTGTAAAAAAAAAAACACTTCGTGACCTGCCCTCCATATATTCCATTCTCCATTGCTCTAATATTATCCCTCGAACTTCTTCTGTAATTGTCTTGTTAATTGAAATATATTTTTTCTTTTCAGTTTAGAACAAAGCCATTTAGTATAGAAATTCAATTTATGTTATGACAAGGAAATTTCTCATTTTTATAGGTCACTGTTTTGCGTTTTTTGTCGATTTCGATAAATAAGTAATTTTTTCCCCTTTTCCGACATTTTAATGCACTTTTGGTGATTTCACCGATTTCAATGTCATTTTAATAGTACTTGCTTCAAATGATATTTACGAGATGCAACAAATGTTCTTCACTGAATTACTCAGTGGCCTATTCTATTTGTTGGCTCAAAAAGTGTATTGACAGTCGTTGTGAGTATGCAACTCTTGTGACGTATGTCAGCGCCATTCCTGGTTTGGCCGATTTCGGAATAACTACAGACAGAGATTTCCAGGCAAAAAACAGTCCAAACCAAATGTTTCCAAGTTGAGTTCACTCGAACGAATGAAAGAAACCTCGATTTAATCAGTAACGTATCCAACAGCTTTAGTTGTTCATCCAAACTGGTTTTAATAACATTTTTTACGTCATTTTTTTTTTTGCTTTAGGTGATTTCTAAAGCATTTTAAGAGCATTTTATTGATATTTTTGGCAATGTTTCAGGTCAACAAATTCCGCCCTTTTATACGATATAGTAAATACAGCAAATAAACAGCATCATGTTCTCAATTAATAATATCAAATAACATTCGTCCATCCATAAACTATTGTGTAAACGTGTGGGATTAGATCTGACCTCAAACAGAACCCACGCAAGCAATGGGGTGACTGGGCATAGCTTCCTGCTTGTCCGTGAGGTAAATGATGTGGCCCACTGTGTGCAGGGGACGAGGCAGCAGCACTGCGCTGGAAAAACGTACCCCCCCTCCCCGCGCACCCCTCCCCCTCTTGGAGAGCGGGGGAGGATGGGGTTCTTGGAAGGGGTGGGGGCGGGGAGATAACGACGGCGAGAACGCCGCGGCGTGGCGAGGGCCGCTTAATTAAGTATGTGCTGTCACACTCTTTAATTAGCGCAGGTAACCGCGCACGCGAGTACACGTGCACTCCGCCGCCTCCCAAGCTGCCCACTCAGCGCTCCGCCGCAGCAGCGGCTGCACGCGAAACTTCGCGCTCCTTGACCTGCGCTGCTAATGTAGGCATCGTCACATCGCGCGCTCTCCGCCGCTACGGCGCCCAATTTTCCCCTCTGGCTGCCGAAACTCGCCTGGCGGCGGAACGGCTGAGGTGCCGCAGGGCATCAAATGATGTCACTGCGCCGAGAGGTCCTAGGTTCGAGGTTTGAAGGTGGCAGATTTTCGACACTAGCTAGATAGATGAGTGGAGTTCAGTCGCTGTCTGGAGGAGAATTTTAGCGGCTGGCTGCTCTGATCGGTTGTTTTCCGTGGTTCCTTTGATCGACACCAGGTGAACTGGTTGGTTATCTGTCGGTTGGCTGGTCCGCCGTCGTCGTGGCGGAGAACTGGTGGTTTCTTCGATCAACATCCTACCAAACGGGCCACGGACCGCGGGAGATTTTCCCTTCCTCTTCCTTGTCCTATCCTCACACCTTAATTACACGCTTACACTAACATGCACTGTACTTCCGCACATATAAGGAGATCAATCGGGAGCTGACAGTTCGTCCCGGCTGTGGTGGTGCTTCCCCTGGTAAGATATACTTCGTTAGGGATAATCCAGCAAGCAAACGTGTAGGTCGGCGGGGAATCTCGTCGTCCAGCGGGAGAAGATACCACCACCACCACCACCACCAGCGATAAAAACATGAACTATGCATACGGGACTAATGACCTAACAGTTGAATGAAACGCAGTTTTCTTCTTTGGCTGTTCAAAATCTCCTGGCGACGGCACGACGAATTGCGCTTTCGAGGCGAAGTTAAAGTGCATCACGAAAAATGAAGAGACAGGTAACGAAAATGTCGATCATCGAGTAGGTTGTTTGATATGATGAAACTCGAGAAGCTGAATATGTTCTTTCTTAGCTTTTATACCTGTATACTCCTTGGATTGAATGAATTCCGTTTTTACTTTGGGTTCATCTCTGCTTCTTGTAATATCTCTGTACAATTTTCGATGGGTGTGTATGTTACGTTCTTTTGATGTTCTTCCTGCTCTAATTACTTGTTTTCTCCTTTTCTTTCAGACTAGCTCTCTGCAACGTCTTTATTTTAAAGGAACACCTCAAAACACACGAGTCGTTTCAGTATCCTTCGATTCCCACAGATTCCATCAACGGCCACTTATTCGTACTCCCTTACTTGAGATATTGCCTTGAGGCTTCTTGCATTCATTAATTATACTACTTGATTTTCTCTGCAAGTTCTCACAATCGCCTCTGCACTAGCATTCACCTCTTGCATTAGAGAGATCGCACAATCTTACTGCAATTGTGATGTACCTTTTAGAGGTTGGAGAAGATATAATACAGGGAAGAGATAGAAAGAATGAAAATACAGAAATGAAGGTGAACAGTTGTGAGGGAGGAAGGCGAAGAGAGAGATATCAAGGAAGGAACCCATCAAGGTAAAAGGAAGGAGGGGAAGGATGAGAGGGAGGCGGAGGAGCAAAATGCTAGGAATGGCAAGATAATAATGCTGATAAATGATTCATGACTGTAGTAGGAAGGAAATACGAGTGATGGGGAGAGGGTGGATGCGTTAAGGTGAGAGTTTGCAAAGGGGGAAATCATTGAGCGGGCGTACACAAGTTATGTAGTAGGCCCAATATTTACATCGTTGCTCTATAAGCAATATTCTAAAAAACGGTTCCTGATGAAGATCACAGGAAATCGCAATGCAATATTTGTTTGCGATGACAGTGTAAGACAATGGAACTTTTGATTCTGATTGTGAGTTTCAGTGAGACGTTTTCTGACCGTGGGAAATGAGCCGAAAAAAATAAATTTTGGCTACTATAACATTGTTCAATGACATTTCAAAGAGACATTTCTTTCCAGTCATGACTGGCGTCAGACATGTGATAAACAATTGGATCATGAAAGTGTGGAATCGCCTACCAAAGGCAGTATTCGATCATACGACGTTTTAATAAACTTTGATATCAAAATTATATTTATTTCGGCCATATCAATGGGAACCATTGATTTTGCATTACAAATAAATCTGCATCGTGAAATTTAACGAACTTCCTCGAAGTTTCGATTCTACGAGCCGCATCCAGGCACTGGTTTTGAACCTGTGGCGCTTCACCTCCTCTCGTCGTCTGCGTCTGAGAGGAGAGAAGCGCATGACTCACGAGAAGCGAAGATGAGAGCGGGGTGGGGTGGGGGAGGCGTTCCTTGCGCGGGTGGAGGTTCGTGTCGGGAGTGGGGGGGGCGCAGGGGGAGACACGAAGGCGCGCCCGCTGCTCTCATTGCGGCACGAACGCCCCACACTACCACGCGCCCTTTCCCCACACAGCGCGGACCAGGGCGATGGCCCTACACACGAACCTCCCCACAAAGCACCTGTATCTCTAGTTTAATAATAATAATAATAATAATAATAATAATAATAATAATAATAATAATAATAATAATAATAATAATAAGTCGTCATCAGTACGTGTTCATTCAGGTGGTTCATGGAAGAAGCATTTAAATTTAGCTGATATTTTGTAATTTTAAGTGTGATTTTTTATATTCTATTATATTAATTATAGAATGTTGTAAAGGTTATACCAATCAGCTACCATGCTTTGATATTGTATGTGTGGAACTGTTCGTGCCGCCATTATTACCAATAATTTGGGGGAAAATGGAGTAATAATGATAATGATAATGATAATAATAATAATAATAATAACAATAATAATAGTGATAGTAATAATAATTATCTACCTCTGGCAAGCCTCATCCCATAAGGTCTATTCTTTCGGTTAACCACTAAAATATCTTTACATTTCAATAATTACAACAGCCCGGAAGTTTGGCAAAATACCTTTTATTATTATTGTTACGATTTTATTAATTTTAACAATAGGAATCGTTTAATTGTACTTCTGGAGTTGATTTAGTACATTTTCATTTTGCCTTTTTTGTTCATCATGCGACATCATTCGACAAGGATGAAGGAAGCTTCAGTATTCACGTCAGCCGTCACGTCTGAAATTTTTTGTCTACCCAAGAGCACGTTTTCCACACACACGACAGCAGTATTGTGCCGCTGCAGACCACGTATACAAATTAATAGTGGAAGGCAGTTTTGAAAAAGGCTGAATAGAAAGACTAGGAAGAAAGTATTGCATGGCAAACTTTATATTTTAACAACCTATAAAATAATTCTATTGCTAGTGTTGGAGCATTTACGCGAGAAAGAATTAAGAAAGTTTATTGTGCTTTCAGACATTTTACTGTCGAGATATTCTAATATGTACCCGTGCTTGAATTTTTCTTGTTAGAAGAGAGCACGGAAATACCTGCCACACGCGCGGTGAGGAAGGAGAGTTCGACCAAACCGCAATCGTTCTCCTGTGCGGGGCAACAAGCAAACAAGAAGCAAACTGTTCATGACGGAGTTCCTGTAAGCTCCAGAGTGCACGTGACCAATGCGGTCGGTTGCCTTGTCCCGCCCCCTCGAACCCCCGCCCCCCTCCCTGCCGGGCTGGTGCCTTCGCTGAGTCCCCGGCGACCAAAGCGGCAGCGTGCGCGTTCCCGTCTGTTCCCGCGCTGGCGCAGTTCTGCTCAGTCGGCCCCTTCCCCGCCACGGCAACGCCGGGCACTAACACGCAGCGAGAGCGTAGTTCGCTGAGGTTGCGTGCGAGGCGGAATAAGTTGGAGGGCGACAGCGAGAGCGCGAATGGGAGCGCGAACGGGAGCGCGAACGGGAGTGCGAACGGGAGCGCGAACGGGAGCGCGAACGGGAGCGCGAACGGGAGAACGAACGAGAGCGCGAACGGGAGCGCGAATGGGAGCGCGAACGGAAATGCGAATGCGAGCGCGAACGGGAGCTGGAACGTGAGCGCGAACGGGAGCCGAAACGAGAGCCAGAACGGGAGCGCGAACGAGAAACCGAACGGGAGCGCGAACGGGAAACCGAACGGGAGCGCGAACGGGAGAGATGCGATGGGGAATTAGGGAATGGGAACGAAGATAGGACGAGGGTGGAACCGATTGAGAGTGTGGCGAAAAGGAGAGAGTGGTAGAGCGAGAATGTGGTGAGAGAGGAGAATCAGGTACAGACGAAAGTGAGGCGAAGACGAGCGTGAGGCGAAGACGAGCGTGATGTGGAGGCGAAAGTGAGGGGGAGACAAGAATTGGAGACGAAAGTGAGATGGAGGCGAGTGTGAGGCGGAGACGATAATGAGGTGAAGAGGATAATGAGGCGGAGACGATAATGAGGTGAAGACGATAATGAGGTGGAGAGGATAATAGGTGAAGATGGTAGTGAGGTCGAGACGAGAATGAGGTGGAGACGATGAGGTGAAGACGGTAATGAGGTCGAGACGATGAGAAGGAGACGATAATGAAGCAGAGACGATAATGTGGCGGAGACGATAATGCGGCGGAGACGAGAGTGAGGCGTAGACGAAAGTAACCCGGTAACCAGAGAGTCTCTGAGAGAAGGAAGAGAGATAGAAGAAGAGAAGGAGAAGAGAGACAGAGAAGGAGGAACAATAATGTGGCGATAACAAGAAGTGGGGACGAGAGGGAGGAGAGGATCAGAGTGAGACGGGGTCGAGAGTAATCCAGGGACGAGGGTTGACCTGAAATGCAGATAGAGTTCTAACGTGGCAGCGCGAGGACGAAGATGAACAAACGACGCGATCAGGTCAAGGAAACAAAAGGGGGTGGGATGAAGAGTAGAGGAGAGATGGGACTGAAGGTGAGGAGTGGGATGTGCAACTGGAATAGATCAGTGACGTCAGTGGGGTGGTATCGTGGGTGGGGAGAAGAGAGGGGGGCGGTGGTGGGAGGAGAAAGTAGTGAGGGTGGTGCGGCAGAGAGAAGGAAAGGGGGTAAGTGGGGAGAAGGGCGTGGGTATCGTGGGTGGGGAGAAGGGCGTGGAGGTAGGAGGGAAGAGTAGTGAGGGTGGTGAGGCAAAGAGAAGGGAGGGGAGTGGTCTGTGGGGAGGTATCGTGGGTGGGGAGGAGAGAAGGACGCTGGGAGAGGAGGGGAAAGCAGTGAGGTGGAGAGACAGAAAGAAGGGGGGAGGGGTTAGTGAGGAGATATCGTGGGTGGGGAAGAGAAAAGAACACGGAGGTAGGAGGAGAAAGTGGTGAGGGTGGTGAGACAGAGGGAAGGAAGGAGATGGGTCAGTGGGGAGGTATCGTGTGTGAGGAGGGGAGAAGGGCGCGGAGGTAGGAGGGGAAAGTAGTGCGAGTGAGAAGGCAGAGAAGGGGAGGGTTCAAGGAGGAGGGAGGAGAGAGGATCGTCGTGGGAATGGGACGGCTGTACAGACGGGCCAAAGGAGAGACGCGACTGAGAGTAGGGTGCGAAGGAAGATGTTGGGGAGGGTGGGCGAGGGCGTGGGCGTGGGCGGGAGGACCGCTGCTTGCCGCCTGGGGCGGCGGGCGTGCACCAGTACGTGCAGCCCTCGTGCCACCCACTTAGCGATCACGCGCGCCCGCGCACACGCGCACGCACACGGGCGCGCAGCCTCCAGACACCCCCCCCCCTCGAGCTGCTCAGCGCAAGGCGCCGGCTACGCGCCTGGCCTCCGCCTCCCGCACGCCCACTCAGCCGCCCTGCCTCAGCGATATTCCACTTGAATAGTTCACGATGCATTAATTATTATAATCTTAAGCTTTAAAGCATGAGTGTTAAGTTTTAAAGCAGGTTAAGCTTTAAAATATGTGCTTAATGTTAAGCTTTAAAGCATGAGTACATATTTAAGATTTGATTGATTGATTGATTGATAGTTATTCAGGGCGCGTCAACTAACGAGATAATTAGCCCCGTAAGTGTAGTGCATGTTTTTCATCAGGAGGTGGCGGTGGTCTTCCCCCACTGAATGGCGAGATGCGGCGCCGACCTACCGTCGACTAGCAGGGTTTTCCCCAACCAGGTATCTCCCACCAGCGGGGCACCGCCCCAGCCGGGTCAATTTCGAAGTTCCCGACCGACCTCCCGGCATGTGTGGTAGTGTAGTGCATGTTAGCGTAAGTGTATGTGTAAGGGGTGAGGACAGGACAAGGAAGAGGAAGGACAGATCGCGTGCGGTTCGTCGCCCGTTTGTTGGGGTACTGCTCCGGCATTCGCCTGGTGTTGATCGCATGTTTTGGAAACGAGCCACATTTACAGATTAATAATAGCATTTTTTCCCTAAAAGTTCTTATGAATCAGCTGATCATCTGCTAGAAGACGTAAAGATTTTGTGTAATTTCTCTTCAAAAATATTGAGACTTTATTTCACTTTCTCGTAAAATACGTATGTTTCGTCATATTTGGACGTCTCAATATAAATGGAATTCTAGATATTTACCTAATGTAAATTTAAAACCACTTTTGTATTGCATTTATTGAGCAAGTTTATTAATATTTAATATATTTACCTGGAAGTAGGAAGTACATTAATCCTTGGGAAATTATGTCGTAAAGAATTGCTGTGTGAAGCGCATAGAGAATTCTCGTGTGTTGAGTGTGCAGAAATAGTACTTACGCAACTATTTTATAATGTTAAGCTTTATTTCATGAGTACATGTTTTGAAAACGAGCGATGTTACAAGCGAATTTTCTAATTTGAACGAATGAAATAAAGCAATGAACAATTTGCATAGGTTATATTTTGTACAACAGCATTATAAACTTACAAGAGAATATATGTTAATTTTTGGAAACAACATTATTGTGATGTCACGGGTATTTGACATCTGTACGAAATAACGGTACTCGGTTGTTGGCTTTATCGCTACCTCCCCACAATTATCTGCGTTTGATTGGTTGTGGCATGACGCAATTATTTGTGCCATAGACGGCAAATACGTAATAATGTGTGTGACAAGATACCATTTTAGGAAGGGTTTCTTGTAACGTAGAATGTGATTTATAATGCCGGAATACAAAAATGTATTATTCGCGATTACTTTTGTTAACCGGCAGTAAGAATAAGTGCAAGTCTTACTGATGTAATTTTTTTTGCTTTAAAAAGAGTAAAAGGGCAAACTCATAAAACTAAAATAAGTATATTCATATTTTTTCCCTGGTTCGGCTTAAAGATGAAATTCAAAATAATTTTTTGATAAAAATATTAAAACGAGAAAAACCACATTTTGGGGACACTTGTCCAGGTCCCTGAAATTATAAAACATCATGCAACAAAATTTAAGCATTCATGTAAATAATTATATTATTTACATAAATATTATATAATAAATAATTATTATATAAAGTTAAATAACCAGCATTAAAATGGCAATAAGCCGACATATTGACAATATGTTTATAATTTAATTTCAGGCTGATGTTTTCTTGCAGAAAAATCGGCATTTATTCCATGATTGTTGGTTAATGAATTCAAGCATGAACAATAATTAAAAAATAAATGTAACATATTTGTTTAATGATGATTTGTCGTTGGTGGCACTCCAAATAAGAAATTAGAGGCGTTTTCTTGGCGAACATTATTATTTAAAGTTATTATTTAATGAATCTACGTGCCTCCTAACTAGCTTCAGACGAGTAACAAATCTTATTAAAAATATTTCAGCGGGAGAGATCGCTCGGAGCATGAACTGATGTCATTGCACTATCTGTGACCTGGAAGTCCTAGGTTCGAGTTCCGACGGTGGTGGAATTTTCGACACTAGCTTTTCAGCTAAGTCGAATTCAGCCGCTGCCTGGAGGAGAATTCTAGCGGCCGGCTGCTCTGATCTATAGTTTTCCGTGATTTCTACGATAAACACCAGGTGAATGCCGGAGAAGTACCCTAACCAACGGACCTCGCGCGATCTTTCCTTCCTCTTCCTTGTCCTATCCTCCCCCTTACACACACACTTACACTAACATGACTACGCTACCAAACATTTCGGGAGACCGATCAGGAGCTTAGAGCTTGTCCCGGCTTGGACGGTGCCCCGCTGTTGGGAGATACCTGGTCGGGAAAAATCCCGCTAGCCGACGGGGGCAGGCGCCGGATCTCGTCGTCCAGGGGAAAGATCACCGCCACCTCCCGAGGAAATCATGCACCAAACTTACGGGACTAATGACCGTTGAGCACTCGGAATCATTAGCAATGAAGCATTAAAAATATTTCACTTTCCCCAAAGTGAAATATTGTCTGTTGACCATGTTGGGACAATGTGTTAGAGATAATCTGTATGTGAATAATATTGCAGAAACTACACCACTGCGATCATTATCTGTCGTATGCAGTACGTCTTGAATGATGTGGAAATTCAGAAATCGACCAAAGCTGATAGCCGAATCTCAGAATGGAAGAAAAAGCGGCTATCACTGAAATAGTTATTTATGCACCAAGAGCGTTAAAAGTATTTCAATAATCGATCGGCGAGAAAAAGCGGAGGGCCTTTGGACGAGCGCTTTTTGTCGTCCGAGATTATTACAACCAGTTAACGTTTGTTGTACGTACAAGATTTTATTTTTTAGCTAATTTGATTTATTTAGATTTATTTACTAAATAACTAGAAGTTTACGTGAAACAGTTTGTCTTTTTAATATTTCCCTTCCCAAGTTCACTTTCATAATTTCCTCCATAAGAGAACTTGAAGCATAATTCAAGTGTTATCGTATTTCCCTCGTAATTACAATCCTCTCAATGCAGGTAAGTTAGGAAACGTATATTGATCTCCATATTGAAGGCAATAACAAGCAATAATGAAAGAAACAACTTGTACCTTATATTATGTAGTGTTCAAGCACGTCGCAGTAGTTTTGTTTATCATGCGCTATAGTGCAATGATTTGTGTCCTTGAAATAAAATGGAATATGGAAGGAAAGCAAATCCCTTTTCCTATTAATTTTTAATGTGTAATGCACTCATTTCTTGCAAGTTTTTCCATTTATTCCATTTAATAAATTAAAACCCTCCTTTCTAAATCCCGTAACTTACTTTATAATAGAAAAATGTGTGTCCGTTCAATGTACGATAGTTTTCATCAAACAATTTTTTTCGAGGACGACCATAAGATCATTTTGGCACGCGTTTTGCGATAATGCTGGATATCTATTCTTTCCTCCGTCCCTAGCACCGCTGAATTCCATCATGTCTCTTTCACCTACGTTCTTCGTGCTCTACAGCTATCATTATCTCACATCTTCAGGATGTTCTCTAGTTTCCTTCGTGAACTTTTATATTTCTGACGTCCCCTTTTCCCGTATTATGTGCTTCATGAAGAACTTACTAGAGATAATCTTCTGCTACAGATATCGCCTAATGTCCACACTCCTCTGCTTACTTTCAGAGGAATTTTATTGCTAGCCGCAAGGTAGTTTTTTATTCTGTACACGTAAGTTGCACCAAAGACATAATTATTTCTGTAGCTATGAATAGCTTTTCCAATTTACAACCTGCACTGGATTCACTCTCTTTAATGTTTTGGCACCATTCACTAATTTTCAGATCACTGTCTCTTCACCGATACATTAATCCCAATGACTTTATCACCTGTGACGTCTTAATTTTTGTACTTAAAGTCTTTATGTCATACTGGTAATTCGTTAATTATCATTATCATCATCCTCAGCTGCAGTTTCATTATGATGCTCTAGTCTTGATAATTTCGTATCACCTAATATTAAAAATGCGTTTCATATCGTTACTACAGACGTATCTGTCACATTTCCAACCAATTAGCGGCAATTGGAATGGGTAGAGGCGTAAAAGTTGGCATCTGCTCCTCCTAATTAGACGGGAGCCCTGCCGCTGAAGCTGTTAGCGTGGTGCGGGTGCGGGGTATCGATCCCGGGCCCTCGGCCGGCGCCGTGCGCGTCGAGGCTTCGGCTCCTGCGGGCGCCGCTGACTTCGCGAAGGCCCCTCCCCCTTCTCCTCCCCCCCCCCCGGGGCAGGAGGCCTTGCCAGTGCACGGCCACCTGCGCCCCTCCGCCCTCGGCCCCGCACGAGCTGACCCTGGTGGAGCGCCAGCACGCTTGCTTAGCACCTCTGGGAACCACGCTCCGTTTCCACGCGTCCGAATCCGGACACACTAGATAGATATATAGATAGATATTTATTATTCTGCAGGTAGGTATATACAACCTGGTGGCAGAACTCTACAATTTACATATTCCTAATATTAACTTTAAATTATTAATAAATAATAATAATAATAATAATAATAATAATAATAATAATAATAATAATAATAATAATAATGTCCTAACAATAATAGCCTTAACTACATTTTATGGTTGACCTGCACAGTTATTTGAAACTATTAAATACAAGATTACACGACTTTTTAATCACACTTCACTTCACTTTCCCTTCACTTCACTTCCCAACATTTGAAATTCACTTCTCTTTCTACTTCTATACTGCACTACACTGTACAACACTTCACCACACTTCAATATAATACTACTTTGAATATAGTTATATATTTTGAACAGGAACGCATTTAATAGTAATTAACACAATAATAATAGCAATAAAAATATCAATAATAATCAAATAATAACTGATATAATAATCCAACTTACTAAATTAATAAAGTTTACAAATACCATCAGTTAATTTATTTTTAAATCTTTGAACACCTACAGGAAAAGGTTCCAAGGCTGTTGCAGGTAACTTATTCCAGTCCGTTATTGTTCTATTTGTAAATGAAAATTTTCCAACACACTATGGGGAACTTGTGGAGAATAAAGTGGGTCTCCTGCAGGATTCATAAGGTTTGAATGATTGATTACTTGGTGATTCCAGACGCGTCAACTGCCAAGGTTATTAGTCCCGTAAGTGGAGTGCATGCTCCTATCGCGGAAGGTGGCTGTGAAACTTGTCCGCTAATGGCCAGATCCGCCGTCAACCTACCCGACACACAAAAGGGATTTTCCCCAGACAGGTAATTGCTACTTTCGGACACCGGCCCAGTCGGAACAAGGTCTGCGCTCTGGACTGGGGCACTCAATCTCCATGTATCTCCCACCAGCAGGGCAACGCCCTTGCCGGGGCCAACACCAAGATCCAGAGTGTTCTCCGAACACCTACGTGGTAATGTAGTGCTTGTAAGTGTGTGAAAGCGAGGGGTGAGGATAGGCAAATAAAATGGAAGGAAAGATCGCGCGCGGTCCGTGGCCTCTATGTAAGGGTACAGCTGCCGCATTGTAAGTAAAATATTTAGTAATTCCCCCCCCCCCCCGAGAGAAATGGGTGTAGCTGTTGCAACCCATCTCTGTCCTATGAAACCTTCTATTCATGCAATAACCTGCAGTGATCGGAAACATTTATAATAAAAGAATATAATGATTAAGGCGGCAATCACAAATGAAGCACTTTTAGCCGAAATTTCGGTCGGCCGAAGTCGAAAGGTTGCATCCGATTTGCCCAATTCATTCAAATACGTGCTAGTAAATGGAAATGGGCATATTGAACCCCAAAGTCTTCTTCCGACGGAGTCCGGAAACATCGGCTGTCAGACGAAGTTCTTTTTCGTTTGATTTTGACGGTTCCACTCACCCGAAATCAGCTGGACTCGAAGCCAAATGTAATACCAAGATTATTTCCAATACATGCAGATGGTTTTGAGCATACTTCTTGCAAAAATTTGAAATAATGAACTGCGGAATTATGGGGATATTCGGGAACAAATTCGAGTGCGTTTCTGAATAAATAAGTCCGACGGTTTTGCTCGCAAGTCATCCGGTAGAGAGCGACCGATATTCCGATATTTTGGCTGCAATGTTGAGCGTAACCCATACTTATTTTTCCTAAAATAAATAAACAGCTGTTCTCAATTTTACAGAAGTTCATTGAACAACCGAACTCTCAGCAGCGCGAGAGTTCACGAGCAACCACCGCTAGCAAATTAAGCTGAAATATGTGTTGGAATATGCCCTTTTCTACGTTTTCTTTCAATATTTTTCTATTAATTTTCTTTTGATAAATCAAATTTGTTCATTTAGACTTCTAACTACGTACAAGATACCAATTTTAATAACGGTTATTACCAATTTTAATTGTATACCCTCTTACGTACACCAAAGAAGTGTTCATGAATAAACCGTTTGTAGAACTAACGGAAACTAACGCGAGTTACACAAGGCATACTGTTGGGAGAACAACAGAGCATGTATGTCTTCCAGTGCTTGCAGCATATTCCTTTGAATGATTCAGCCTCCTAAAAAGGTTCCATTCATACGAGCTTACTGGTTATTCCATTCTTTAACTTTTAACTCCGAATGGTACATTATGATAATGATGTACAACTTGATTTTATTCTTCCGAGATGGAAGGGAAGTGATTTCGAATCGCGTTTCCTGAAAATATTTTGTATTACAAGACAGACAACGCCGTCAGTTACGTGAGTTTCCCACCCTCCATTTACAAGAAATAAATGTTTTGAGCGTATCTACATTTTTGTTTTGGTCCGAGGCGGAACTTTATTTGTCCAGGAGAGGGCGGGGCAAGTGATTGACTAGGTTCGATTCCCGACGATGGCAGGATTTTCGACACTAGCTTTTCAGCTAGGTCGAATTCAGTCGTCTGGAGGAGAATTCTGGTGGCCGGCAGCTCTTATCGTTAGTTTTCGGTGGTTTCTCCGATCAATACAAGGCGAATGCCGGAGCAGTACCCTAACAAACGGGCCACGAACCGCGTGCGATCTTTCCTTCCTCTTCCTTGTTCTATCCTCTCCCTTGCACACACACTAACATGCACTACACTACCACAACCACACTTACCGGAAAACCGGTCGGGGACTTAGAATTTGTCCTGGCTGGGACGGTTCCCCGCTGGTGAGAGATACCTGGCTAGGGAAAACCGCGCTAGTCGACGATACGTCGACGTCAGATCACGCCATCCTGTGGGGGAAGATCACTGCCACCTCCCGATGGAAGAAACATGCACTCTACTTACTGGACTACTGACCTCAGTATTCGATGCGTCCGGAATCATCAATCAATCAGTCAAAAACGAGTGGTTGAGTTCATGGTTAGTATACGATTGTACTTCTTCGTTGCAGGAGCGAAATGAAGTCTTAAGTACTACATCATTTTCATTGCTTGACTTTTTTCCGAATTTTAAGAATTTTTTCTGTTTACCCTGACTACTGTTTTCATCATTGTTTTGTAATTTGAATTTTTTTATAATATAAAACAATACAATATCATTAAACGTTCTTTCTAAGAATAATTAACCAACTTCCACTTAAGGAACATTGTAAATCTTATAGTCGTACTATTAGTTTTACAAATTACATTACAACTAGCACTGATTACGTTTCGCAATATTTACTTATTTTAATTGTATTGTTGGATCGCAATGCACGTAACAAAAAGTTTCATTAAACGTTATCTTTAACTTATTTTTGTTTTCACTGGCATTACTTGTAATTCAGTGAGAGAAATTATTGTTAATATATGAAAATGTAAAAAACAATATATGTTACATGCACGACTCCAAATTAACCCGATGCATACTACAACTGAGGCAATATGGTAATGCATATTATTATTAGTTAATTAGAAGCTCATGTGTTTTTTGAAACAATTGATAGCAGTTGAAATAAAACTTTGTGCCCGTACACTTGGTGAAAAGTGAACAACAGTAAATAACGGAAAACCTCTGTGTGTATGAAAATGATGACCCTGATGCTGCTACATCTCAATCTGAGAAGTCTAAAACCGCTTCATTCAACTCCTCACCATTGAATACTTCTTTGAATCGCTCTTCGTTTCTGCCTCAGTGGTTAGACTTTGCACAGGCGCTTTCCTCTAGAGCTCCTTGACAAACCCACTCTGTCCCTACACCTCCTATCCCCACTTCACAACTTCCTTCCTTCCTTCCACCCTTTCTGCAACTGCCAACTTTAATCCACTTACCTCCACCACCACCTACACATATCGTCCTCCTCCTCATATCCTCTTCTTCATCCTCCTCATCCTCATCCTCATCCTCAGCATCCTCCTCCTCCCCTCCTCCCCTCCTCCTCCTTCTCATCATCATCATCATCATCATCATCATCATGAACATCATCGTCCTCCTCCTCATATCCTCTTCTTCATCCTCCTCATCCTCATCCTCATCCTCAGCATCCTCCTCCTCCCCTCCTCCCCTCCTCCTCCTTCTCATCATCATCATCATCATCATCATCATCATGAACATCATCGTCCTCCTCATCCTCATCCTCCTCATCATCATAATCCTCGTCCTCATCCTCCTCATCCTCCTCCTCCTCCTCCCTTCCTCCTCCTCCCTTCCTCCTCCTCCCCTCCTCTTCATCATCATCATCAACATTATCATCCTCCTCATCCTCATTCTCCTCCTCCCCAGTTATCCTTCGCCCCTACCATCTTCTTCACCGCCTTCCACCAGCTTAGGTGCCGTAGGGTATCAACTTATGGCACTGCATTGCCTATAACGGGAGATCCTGGTGTTCCACTCCCCACCGTGGCAGAACTTTCGACACTACCTTCATTGCTAAGTCTTGTTCAGTTGCGGTCTGGAGGACAATTCTTGCGGCCGACTGCTCTGGTTGATAGTTTTTTGTGGTTTCTTTGATAAACACCAGGTGAATGCCGAAGCAGTACCCTAACAAACGGGCCCCTTACCACGGGCGATATTTTCTTCCCCTTCCTGGTCATATCCCCACACTTACTTACATGCATTACTCTCCCACACCTGCCGGGAGACCAGTCGGGAGCCTAAAACTTGTCCCGGATGGGGCGGTGTCCCGCTGGTGGGAGATACCCGGTTGGGGAATGTCTCGCAAGGAGACGCATATTACGACTTCGAATTTCGCCATCCAGCGGGGGAATATCACCGCCATCTCACGCGAT
>BLKR01012608.1:0-17948 GCA_011170035.1 Teleogryllus occipitalis
TTTCTATCGCAAGCTATTTTGCCAATTCATGAAGAAGCTCGGGGTTATTCGGCTCGGTCATCTTGTTTCTAACGCAAATATTTAACATGATTACTCAACGATAGCTTCAATTGTGTTAATCTTCGACAAATGAGTTTTTTGCCAGTTATTCCCAGAACTTCTATGAATGTGATGGTTATTTTGTAATTGAATTCCATGGTTTAATTACGAAGAAATTAATTATAAATGATTGTCGAGTGTTGACTTCTACATTTTGACGTCCTTAAATTTTCACCATGCGAGAAACTTTTTATTATTGAAGAAAAGCACAAACATCCAGCCCGGATGAAATGACAAGGGAAGTCCAAATTTTGATGCGAGACCAATCACATATCTGTATGATTCATGGTTCTTGAGTTAGACGGTACTACAAACAATATTCAGTGCGCTCGGAACGAACATATCTTGTCGTTCGACGTTTATGCGATTTTAAACTGGCGACGGGGAAAGGAAAAGTATTTATTTTTGAATTTCACTTATTACAAACAGCGAAATACAAATAAACATATCTAAAACGTGGTGCTAAAACACCACGTACTTTCTCGCCTTTAGTAATGGTTATGTAATACTATTTATACCACAATTTATCTCCGATTTAACACATCTGTCATCATTTTTTGTAAAACTCATTTTAAATCGTAGAACATTTGGTGCGAAAACTAAATAGTTTCAAACACAATTTTGTTCAAAATTTTAAACGAAAATATCTTTCTGGCATTTAATTCATTGTATAAGGTATAAGATACTGATAGTGGTGGCAAACAAATGTAAATATATCGAAAAGTATGTGATAGTAAACACTATGGAAGAGTAATATTGTACAAATATATAAAAGTATTAGTTTACATGAACGCGAACGAAAGGTAGTCATCATCGCCTTTTGTTATCAGTGCGGCGTTACAACAATGTTACAAGCAACAATGACCTCTAATTCGTATGGAATACACATTTTGCGTATAATCATTGTTGATACTGCAAGAAGATGATTATGAACTGAAAAATATAATAATTAGAAATAGTATTTTTATATTCATCAAAATTACTCGATTCTAACATGCATTACTCTCCATTCCCTTATCTTATTAAGGCAACAAGCAAAGCAACATTTTTTTACAATTTATCATTCAACATATCTTTTTTTATACAAGTTTTTTTCGTTCAAGTGGTATGCTAACTTTCTCTATTCACGTGTCTCCCTGTCCCGTGTTGAAAATCATAACCCTTCGACCAGATCCGCAACGCCATGCGAGATTTACAGAAAGTCGTAGTAATGGGTTGTGATGCATTGTGCGTTGTTGAAAATCTGCGAGCAGTCCAAATGCAGCCAATAAGGTGTGTATTTTTCAATTCAGAAGCTGTCAATGGAGTGTTTAATATTTATTTAAAGGCGATTTCTTCCATAAATACGTTAATGTTACGTAAATTACGTTAAATACGTTAATGTTAATATATTTTGATAATTATAAAAGTCAAACAATTTACTACTTTAAGGGCAGAAACGTCAATATCACAAGTGTCATAAAATGAACAAACCTGCATAAAACGGAAACCTCCCTAAACCGGATTTTTTTGTGTCCCGAACAATTACAGCTTGGACAGATTTTACTGCAAAACCAAAGTAGGAAAAATAACTTTGTCGTCTGACCTTGACTCTCACAGACTGGCGAAACTCGCTTTATCAAACAGCACGTAATGAAACTTCTGAATTCTAATTGTCGGGAAAACACTACATGCAATGGTTCATGTCACATTTAAATTTATTTTTATGAATTTTGAAAGGTGTTAAACACGCTGGTAAAATTTCATGTCGATCTGAGTATCAGCGTGGCGAGTGTGGCGCGTAAGCGCTGTGTGAGAAGTGGCAACGCTGCCCTCCATAAGCGCTGTACTGCAATCAAATGCTTGAACGCTCTGTGGGTCGAGTTCAGCCGTCGTCCCGAGAAAAATTCGTGCGGCCCGCTGCTTTCACAGGTGCTTTTCCTTGGTTTCTCCGAGTAATACCAGGCAAATGCCGAAGCAGTACCCTAACAAACGGGCCACGGACCGCGATCATTCCTTCTTCATCTTTGTCCCATCTTCACCCGTTACTTGTACACAATACCATACTTGCCGGGAGACCGGTCGGGAGCTTAGAGCCGGTCCCGGCTATAGCGGTGCCCCGCTAGTGGGACATACATAATTGGGGAAAACCCCGCATGCCGATAGGTGGGTCGGCGTTGGATCTCGCCATCCATCATAGGAAAAATTACTGTCAAATCCCTCGATAAAAAATGCAATACATTTAGGCGACTAACGAACTTAGCAGTTCACGCGCCCGGAATCATCAGTGATTCAATCAATATGTAGAACACGTGATCGGGAGAGGAAGATACCAATGCCAGAAGGTGGTGCAGATTGTGCAAAAGCAGTGAAATTTACAAATGTGAAAAAATCCCAATGTTCATCTCCATTCAAACTGGTTTCAGTCGTCTCATGTCTAGATGAATTGATATACACTAAAGTCCCAAAGTTGCGTATACGCAACATTTTGTTGTACTTTGACTATTAGTTTAAAAAAATGTAAATGAGTTTTTTAACCTTCCTAGTGTAATATTAAGGGTAAATACATATTAAAAATATTATTTCAATGCTTGGTCCTTAATGGGTTAGGAGAGGCAACATTATGTCCAAACCATCACATACATCTTACCTTTTCAAAATATATCTTTAACGAGAAAAACTACCGCATGTAGTGTACAACCGATTTGCACGCATCAGGATTTTAATCATTGTCTAAGACAACGTTTACGTTGACAACGGAAGATATTGTGCTCAAGCGAAAGAACAAAAAAATTATAGCAACGAAAACAGTAATTTATGACATCTAATGGTCGGTTTTCTTAGCTAAGTTAATAGGCGCGGACTCTATCCGTGGCCAACGAGATATCCTGTGGGTCCTGACTACCGAACAAAATCCTACACACCTACCTACACATCCCCGCCCAATTCCTGGCATCTCCACTCTTCCTCAATCTTCCATAGCCTCGCATGCACCAGCTACGGACGGACTCGCGGTTATCCACAATGCTACCCATTCCAAAAACATTTTATCGTTTGCTTAAGCGGACACATAAAACTAAATTCGTCCTCAAAAATTAAACTGTAATCAAAGGTTCCTGATCTTTAACTAAGAAATCTTGATGTGCCATGGTTGTGCAACCCATGGCCAATGTGACTGAAAGTGAAGGAACTAAAAAAATAATTTTGTTGAATGTGAAATACAATGTGGTTGTGAAAAGAGGAATCTGCAATAAAACCAAGAATTCTCATTGTATGCCTACCTACTGATTTTAATTTCAATTTAACGAGAGCATTTCCCATTAAAAGTTTCATTTCAAATTACAGTAAATAAATCAATCATATAGTGAGAGGGGCAGTGCTTCACATAACAACTAGGCCTGCTTACAAGTCTCCAGTAAAAATAATTTATTTATTTATTTCATGATTTTGGAAATTGACGAAAACACTGCCCATGAACTGGTGGAGCTTAAAAATCTTCAATGTGGTCAATGCATTGACACATGTGTAAATTCCCAGGTATTTGAATATCCTAGGCCATACTACAGTTTTTTTCAGTTTTACTTTCTATCACTCCGATTATGACCACTCGACAGTTCGGAGAACATTGCCCTAATGTTTTTGTGGGTTATCCCTGAAGCAATAAATATACTATTATTAATATGTATAATATATTACATTTAGTCACAATGAATGAAACGTGTTTGCTTACCATTGAACATGATTGTGTTAGGATTATTTTATGCGTAAACGCTTTACGGACTAGCCATTCATTAATCACGATACGAAAGGGTTTTGCACTTGAAAGGGTTTTACCATTGAACATGGTTGGATTTGGTAATTTCAAGAGTTGACAATCGATGGGACACATCCAGCAAGAAATCCCAAATGAAATAATGCTGTTTCCAACGTAAATTGTCGCTTACTTCACGAAATCCACACTCTGACCACTGACTATTGTCTTTACTGCAATCTTCTAATAGGGCGCGAATTCACTGCTATTATACGCGCACGTTTCCTTGAGCTCGGGAATACCTACTCCCAGTCCTTCGCCAACATTAGTTGAAATGCCAATAAATGATAGCAAAGAGCGTTGATTGACAAAATCTGAGAACCAGAAATGTTTGCTTCCGCGTAGTAACAACTATTTTGCATGAAAAAAATGAACTAGAAATTGGATATAAAATTATTTTTCTCAAAATAACCAAACTTCCCACACCTCTCGCATCTAGCGAAGCAAGGCCCAAGAAAAAGTGCGCGGATAATACTAACCAATGTTTCTTTGCATCCTCATTATTCAAAAATTAATTCAAAACGATATCAAAATTCCCTTTTATCATAACATTCACCACTGTCAATTTAAATAAAACACGTGATCCCGGATCTCGTTGCGTGTCTTACACATGCGCTACTTGATGTACGTTCATGAACTACATGTTACGTGATGTACATAAAGATATTAACGTGAGTTTGAAATGAATGTTTAAAGAACTTGTACAGCATGCAGGATTTTATAAAAGCCCTTAAATGTACGAATGTCTAGTGAAATGTGTGCGACGTTGAAATGTATATTGAGCCCCAGCAAGGAGAAATAGATTTGTGCAGGGTGCACAAGAGTTGTGGACTTCTGTACACTACGGACAGGAGTAGTGCACGAAGTGAAAAATATGCACAGCTGCTTTACAGGCTACCACAACACGGATTTTCGCCAGGATGATGACAATGGAAGACTAGAATTATTAGAGAAATATTAGAATGGAAGACTTGTTCAATCTATTACTATAAAGCAGGTTAACACAACGCCCTCTGGAGAAACACAGGGCGCTGATTAATAAGGCGAAGTGTTAACACATCTAGGGCCAAATACCTTTCATTTAAAGAAATAAAAATCACAAAATTTGGTTCAGAAGGAAGCTCAAATTTCTTTCTAAGCGAAAACTCGTATTGTTTTACATTTCTACTATTGGAAAGTTAAAATTATGTAATGCATTCTATTCTATTATTTGAATACTATTTATCTTCAACTATTATATACTAAATATTTTACAATTATCACTTGGCTTTTTTCTTCTATAAAAACATCTTTGCAAACTTTTTTGAGTATTTTCGGATAAAACGAAGAAGAAGAATTTTATTTTTAAATTTAAATGTAGTTCATTTGAAATTTCTCGGTTAATTTAATGTGATTATTGTGGAAAATTACAAAATATATCCTTAAGTTTTGCAAACCCTTGTTTGATTTCCAATTCGGAAAATATTTACCCAAAAACCGACTCGTCGTCTGTACGCCCAGTAGAATCAACATTAAATTGGCGCTGCCGGAAGTTGAAGAAATAAGACTTCCCTTTCACATAAAACGTAGCGAATTGACTTTTGAGTGGCTAAAACGAAGTTATCGCAAGCTTCAATATCAAAAATTAAGTTATTATTAGGGTCCGCATTTTAATGACCTAAATATTAGCGAAATATGCAAGCATTTATGACCTAAAACATATAAGTATGACCTTAAAAAATAAAATATGATTTTATACAAGTTTATTTTTTTTTAATTACTGATAATTATTTGGTATTACAAATAAAAAATTCACTCAACAGATTGTGAGTACGGTACAGACGGCTTGCAGTCTTTGTAACTAGCATTTTAAAAAATTGCTTGTGTCTGTTAAACAAATCAAGTACAGTACAATAAAACCCATCAAACCAAACGTCTTTCTTTACTACTGCGTACTTCTTATTTAAAATAATCATTCTCTTTTAAATAATCCTTTGTAGTATAATTTTTGAGTTTATTTGTGACAATATCACCTGATACATTGTCATGTGAGACACATTTCCAAGCCTTTTATTCTTATGTCCTTAAAAATATGACTTGCGTATGCATTTTTGGGCAAAATTTGTTCAAAATATGACCTTTTACTAAAAACGGTCCTTAAAAATATGACAAATATATGCAATTATGGCATAATTTGGCCCAAATATGACCTTTTACCAGGGTTGCCAGTCTTGTGGCATGCATCCGCCGTTAGATGACACTTAACCCGCCCAATGGTTTTAAATATTTGAATCTTTCATACAAAAAATACAAATCGGAGATTTCGGTAAATAATAAATAACAATACACAATAAGTTATTTTATTTATTTATTTTTCATTTAGTTAAATTTATTATTAAACATTTTAATAAATTTAATATCAAGATACGATAAATCTGCAACGATTTTTATGAATTTATATACCTAGATAAGCTATAACATTATTGTGTTCGATAGGAAAATGATACTTATCTACTATACTTGATACTATACTTTCCTATCGAACACAATAATGACAAACTTTATGACTCCTTGGAACTAATCAGCTTTTTGTTAACATGAGACATTTTTGCCCATTTAAAAGTGTTGATTTTAAACGAATCATAATATTTGATAAAACATATCTTTTATCAAATCTTTAATTCATCATCTTTATGACGGAAATTCAATATATTATGTAAGCATGATTATAAAGTTTATTTTATCATTTTGATTTTGTTCATAGCCCAATTCGCGGTTCTGAAAAATGAATTCCGCCCATTTGGCGGAATTCCGCGAATTGAATTTTTCTTCCGCATTGTCTACTCTTTCTCTAGCCCAAAAAGCGGAATTCTGCCCAATCTGGCAACCCTGCCTTTTACTAAAAACGGTGTAAATATGACTTTATATGCACAATAAAAATACGTTTTTCTAATCGACAATACCTGGATTCGTGCATAACTTGTTTTGAAATTCACCTGAAGGCTCAGAAAAAATATGACTTGTCATTAAAATCCGGGCACCTAGTTATTATACTGATTGCTCTTAATTTGTGGTACGTTTTAATACACTAAGAACATGTAGGAATACAGATGTATTTCTCCATGCTAAAAACGTACCTATTGTGCAGTTTTTATAACTCTTTTACAAGGCTCATCTTCACGGCATTATGGCATGGTTTTTCGCATCTTTCTCGGTCGTGCCGCTAGAGTCGCAGCACTACTTGATGCGGTCGCGATCATGTGACACCTAGCGGCACTTGAAAGAAAGACGCGAAATACAGTGACATAATGACTCCGTTGAGACGGATCGCGAGAGGCAGAGTAATAAAAACCGCACTATAGGAAGTAATGCTGGGTAATGTGTGGTTCAACAACAGAACGTTAATCATGGTCCGGATGAGTTCTGGGCACGTGCTCAGGCTACTAACGAATAACATGGCTCTGTGCCCCACTTGATCTTTGTGTATCTAAGTTATAAACTCTTTGCTTGTGATCAGCCAGTGTCCCATGTGGATGGTATCATTAGTGTACTCTCTGGATGGCATGTAATGTAGGTGTAGAATGCGCGGCAAATGGATTGTGTTCTGCGCTGTGTGCGAAATACGTTGCATTCTTCCCCACAAGAGGATTATAGTTTTTAGTGATCGGTGAAGGTTTGTATCAATAGAAATTGTGAATACTATGAATGGTGTGCGGTTTAATACATACACGTTTAATACGTAGTCAAACATGCAAACGCAACTCTAGTAATTCCGGTGCCATTAGATCTTTAAAATAGACGTGCTGATCTTAAGGCAGCGATATTTTTTATTTCTGAAATATGTGAGAGCTGATTTAGACTTACTGAGCTGGTGTTTGAAGTATTTTGAGTAATAACGGCTTAAAATTTGGTATGCGTTGTCGAGGTTCTTGCGTTTACGTCTTAAGATGTAGAAATCTTTGATATTCAGTTTATAATATTACCAATGCTTTTGGTAACAAGTAGATGCTCGTTAAACTTTGCATCTTTAATGTTCAAAGTGTTTAAAACTTTAATCTTTTAAATCTTCAGGTTCTTGTGTTTGTTTGGATATTTTGAACGAAATGTGCAAGTTATTTTTTAATTGTTACTTTTTTTTTCATTGAAAGTTTTTAATTGATAATCCACAGCCAGAACTGCCTTGAGATATCTCCTTTTTTACTTATTCCATTCTTACTTGCCTGCAGTTACCTTTTTTTTTACAGAGTTGTTTTGTCATATTTCCTAGTCTGGTGTAATGCATTTGTTATAATTGAATTATTTGTGGCGGTCCCTTTAACCAGCTTAAGATTCTTGAACATTTTCTTAATTTTTGGTTTCATAAGTCCTCGCCAACATCGAGCTTGGAGATTTTTTTTTGTTGCCTTTAATATTTGCTACCATCACTAGTATAAAGTCCTAAGAAAATTTCTATAATACGTTTTTTGGTGTCTTCATGAATTATTTATTTTCTGCTTTGTGGGAAAAATAATGAAACGGTGTTTTATTATATGCAGATAAGTAGCAGACTCTCTGACCAGTTTTATAATTGGATTTGTTCCCAAGTGTTCATTGAGATTAGAATATTAATTTGAATTGTAGGTGCATTTAAAATTCTTGATTTCCTTTCTGCTATTTTAAAATAATCGTTTATCTTTGTAATAGTCTTTCAGAACATACGATACAAAATGAAGCAATTGTACATGTAATTAAACAAAATATATAAATTTGAGTTTACATATCAAAATATAAGAAAGGAATCTTTAAATGAAATTGCATTATAAATTGAAAAAGTTAATTTTTGATGATATTTTTGTGTATGTTTGTGATGTTTTTAGTTTAAAGTTTCATTTGTATTTTCTTCTTTGTGATGTTATGACTTCTTATTTTTGTTTGTGTTGCTCGTGTGTTGAATGTTGTAATCTGTTCACTCTGTTGTAATTTGGCAGTTTTGTTTCAAAATCATTCGCTTGTTTGGAGATTTTGTGTACCAAGTATGAATAGGTGGATGTCTGTTTTATTATTTTGTTGTCAATTATTATTTGTTCTCAAATATTCTTTGCACTTAAAGCATTTCTGTTTGCTTTCATTGTGTGTATTCTTTGTCCATACTTAATAATTTTGTTCAGTCCTTTTTAAAGTTTCCACTTTGGATGTCATCAAAATCATGTGGTCATCTCTGTCAAGTGTACATCCTTATAATTTAATTAAATATTTATTTAGACCTATCCAACGCATGAGAACACAATGCATTTAAATCATTTAATTTAATGTTATTTGTTGATTTGAGAAGTAAGTGAGGCATAGAATACAATTTAAATTAATAACACATTGCATGGCTGATTCTCAAGACACTGATTCAATCAGATTGTAGAAGTAAAGCTTAAGTAACATCAAATAACAACAACAATATAACAAAATCATAAACTTTTAATTCTTGAAAGACAGTGAAGTTGAAGTTTAGAACACAGTACAACTTGAGGTCATGTCAACCGGCACTTCGCGCTGCCCCGGGATCCCGGATGGGTTTCCCCCTCTTGCGAGAGGGGGAAATCCATGGTGGAGGGGACGATGGGTTTTTGAGGGGAATCCGGTGGGGAGGATAGTGAGAAATATATGTAAAATAGTATATATTTATAAGCAAAGAGGGGGTCATCCAAATAAATTGTCAAAATTACACTGGTGAAATAATTTCTCTGAAGTCTAGAGCACGGTACAACGGTAGAACAGGAAGTCTTTAAACCGGCACTTAGCGCCGCTCCGTGGAGGGAGAAATTACGGTGGAGGGGAGGAGGGATGGTCATAACTAGGGAACGGATTTCCATGTAAATACACATTTTTACAGGAACTAGATACCAGCGTTCAATAATTTTTTTTAGAGTTTACAAGACATTCTGAATGAATTAGAACTACTTTTATTTTACATATTTTGGCTTAATTACATATATTTACATATTTTACCAATTACGACATATTTCGCTACATTTTATATTTATATGTCGAAACAGAACGTTTCAGATGCGCGTTTGCAATATATGTTGCGGGATTATCTTTCTTATGAATCAAATATAATGCTGCTACAGTTCTATGACCATATCTTGACCATGAATTGTCAAACATACCTCTCCCTCCTGCTTACTGCTCGGAGTAAAGGATGGTGGATTTTTGTGAACAAAAGTAATTTCAACTACGTTCTCGCTTATGTTTCAAAGAGCACATTCGATCTCCATCGAAAACTAACAAATATTTTTTGCAGGAAATTGTCTTATCGCGTTGTTCGATTTGGAACACTCTCCTCTGGGATCCATCACTCGTTACACGGTTCTACCATTCACTTGTACACCGGCTCCTCGTAAATATTGTAATATATACTATAAACGTATTTTATATTTCGAATACAATTCTTATGTGGTTAAGTCTACTGTACAATTACTTCAGTAGAGATAGAACCTACTTTCAGCCACTCTGAATCCATGTTGAGAACTGATCGGTGACGTTTTATAGTCGGAGAATGGTTGTAGAAAATTTTAAACACAATAACGAATTTTTATTTTACATATTTTCAATTTTTTCTTACATGTTTTAGAAAAAATAAGCACATATATATGTACATATTTTGTATTTTTTATTACCATAAAATCCGTTCCCTAGTCAGGTTTGTTTTTCTCAAGCTTTGTTTACTTCTGAATTTTTTATTTTTCTCATAATTAAAGTGAATAAAAGTAATAAAAATTAATTATTGCAAGTAAAAATAAAAAAAATAACGCAATAAAGGGTTAAGAGTATTTTATGAAGAATTTTTGGCGATGTTTTAAGTAATCAAAATCCGCCCCTAGTTATAAACGATGAGACGGACGTGTTACCTGTAGAATTGTGAGATTAGTTGTACATATTTCTATGGAAAATAAGTAGTCAGGAACATATTATAGTTAACACCTTATTTTAGTCTATACTCATGCTTTACCATAAACAATTAATACAATTAAAGATATTGAAAATTCAAATTTTGACAAGGTTTGAAAGTTGGAGATACAATGAAATTAAACGACACTTCGCAGCCAGCAAACACGTGATGTGGCTAAAATGTTGGATGAAGAAAATGGAATTTTGTCCAGACCTCAAAGTAAATTCGTTAAGGCATCAGAACTGCATTGTGTCGAAAGTTCTGGAATTCTAAGGTAAGCTAGTAGAAATATTTGAAGTGCGTAATGATTGAACAGAAAATTTCAAAATATTAGTCGTAACGTGTCAGGAATCCGTCTTGTAATAATCAAACACAATCGTTAAGTTGTACCACCTGAAGTACTTAAATTACTGCATTATCCAAAGAGCCATCGCCAGTAACTAAAGAAACGTGTCTGTTGCAGCAATTAGTGCACACTGGTTCGTAAGAAATTAATATTTCTCAAAGTTACTTAGATCCCATTTTTATTTTTCTGGAGTTGTCAACAATATTTTATTTCGTTTATTAATATTAAAAAAAAATAGCTTATAGAGTTTACAAAAAATTCAATTTTCAAAATTTAAATTTTTAAAATAAATTGAAAATTTAGGAAATGTTTTGTAAAATCTCAAAAATTAAACATGTTTAATTAGTGTTTAATATAAATAAAAAAATTAGACAATTAAAAATAAGGTCAATTTTTTGTGCGACTTGTCGTTGAATGGCTCAAATGTCGCTGTCCGCCTTCTCTATTAGAAGAACAAATGTATCCCGTCATTTTGGCGAGAACCTCTCCGTTGATGCACAACATTTTCAACGATTTCTTATCTACGGTGTCCGAAAGGAGCTTAAAGTCAAAGCACAAGTGATACTTCGAGAGTAAGGCTTGTTGAAGAAATATATAGCCCTTTTGAGACAACGAAAGCGAAAATTTGTGAATTGACGGAATTGGGATGCATGTTACGACAGCCCCCCCACAATTTTTGACTTTTCGTTGGTATAGAAAAGTGACGGACCTGATTGGATTTAATTTGTTTGAAAACATCACATGCTTAATTTTTTCATCCAGTTTCATGCGCACACCTGCCCCTTTTTGGAACCGTCTCGTTTGCTATGCATGTGGTGCGATTTGTTCCTTTTGAACAATTTCGAGAGCGGTTAGTATGTTCAATTGTAAATTCGAAGTGATTATGTACTGAGAAGTAAAACGAGCACTGTTTTGTCTCGTTCCATGCTCAGTCCTAATATAAATTAATTTGTTGCAATAGGTGTCCTGTTCAATTCAGCGCTTTTTGCGTCTTACAGAGGAAAGTTTTTCATCATGAATGCGTGCAGAAAACGAAATGACCGTGTAACCGTATAAAACGTTCGTTTTGGTTCATCCAGTTTCGGTTCCGAAAGAGCGCATAGAAATGACCGTCCATTTTCATTCATTTTCTCTGCAGAGAAATAATGAAAAAATGACCGTATGAAACAGGCTTAAGTTTGGCACATGTCCGCTGGCCTGTCTATTACGATATTCGAATAAGTCCTCAGGTCTAATCGACATAGTGGACATTGTATTTCTTTCCGTCAGAGATTTAAAATCGGCCAAATCTAGAATACACTTAGGCTCGAGATGCCAGAGCTTCCGTTAATGTGGCCAAATCACCTGTTTCGTTTCTTCGCCGCTAGATTGCAGCGCCTCTCAGCGTGTATTATACTCACACTTTTTTGTCCTGGAATAACAACCCACTCTTTCCACCCTTTTCTAACTAGTCGCATTATGAGTATCGCTTCTGTGTAATCTCTATTCAGTATTTGAGTAACAGAGTGTGTGTGAGCGCGCGGATACGTCCCGGTTAGACCACTTCCCGTGCACCAGTTGCGAATACGAGGTGTCATTCGATGCGTCTCGGTCTCCTGATGGGGAATTGATAATTTGTTCTTGTAGCTGGCCAGAAGATTCTAAAAAAAATCCAAAAACGTGTTTTAGCGCTGCGATCGCAGTGGGTAGACGGAGAATTAAACCGTCACCTAAATAGCTCTATGTAGGCGGCGTTGATTGAACCCCAGTAATATTCGGACCTCGGCGCCATACTTTTCTTCTACGAGGATGGCAACGTTCGATTGTCCGAAACGTGCGAAACAACGGATCATTATGGCAGAACTATCAGTAGTGATACTGCTTTGAGCGAAAGTGAACTGTCTCGTCCGTATTACCGTGTTTTTTAATAATAAATTTGCAACCTCATACGTACAGTATTACCTTACACTTACTAAATTTCAAGCAAGTGAATACGAGGAAAACCAGAACTGTGAGTAATAGATACGGAAGCACATGCATATTCGACTTTGAACATTGACGTTCTTAAGTAGGGAGCGCATTTTAATGAAATGTCATTTTTCTTTTCACTTTAGAACAATGCCGTTTAGTTGAGAAATTCATTTTATGTTATCGCAAAAGGATATGACCCATTTTTATAGGTCATATTAACTTTTCAACCTTCAAGGTCCTATTAACTTTTTTGGCCCTTGACTCTTCTATACGGGCAGTCGGGAGCAAAATCACTCGCGATCAATCGGGTCGGACTAGGTCTTGCACTAAACTCCAGGGTAAGCAGGGGGGTCCGCGGCCGGGTACCGTTATGGCATCCCCTATTATATCTGTCAACACTGGCCGACCAGTTGGGTGTCCGCTTGTTGGCCTCCGTAGTGGGTGAGGAGCACGGTGACGAAACCGCTGCATTTCCCTGGAGCATAAACCAAACTTCTAGCCCTCTTCCGGAAGGAGGCGATGTTTTGAACAAACGGTGGATTTGTGTAGTTTCTTCCTCAAAGATAAACCTAAGAAGCCACGATTCCTTATGGTATGTGTCGAAGAAGGAAAAACGTTTACGAGTGCAGTTCGTCTTGCGCCATATATGACCGTTTCGGTAAGCTCCAACCACAGTTGTGTGAAAGAAACGTAACCTTTCTCTTCGAAGCACGAACCGTTGAGCAAATAGAGATCATGAAAACAAAGACTGCCGGCCTCCAAATGGAAGTGACCACTCACCTTACCCTGAATTTATGTAAGGGAGTGGTGAATCATGATTTCGTGTCTGGAACTGAAAAGGAACTTCTCGCCTTCAGGAACCAGGGTGTCGCTGAGGTGTTGAGGATTAAGAGGAAGGAGCATGGGAGAGCGATCACTTCTCTCGCCTTGATCCTGACGTTCAATCTCTCCCAGACCGGATTAGTTGTGGTTTTTATTATCCTCACGCGCGGCCGTATGTGCCACACCTGCTCTGCTTCGTGTCAAGTTTGGTCAGACTCAATAACGGTGCATGGTCGAAAGCCCTGTATGCGCTAAGTGCGGCAAATCCACGCACGATTCGGATCTCTGTGCATCACCACTGCTGTGTTAACTGTAGAGACAAATTCGGCCAAGGTGCCCTACGCGGGCACCGGATCCGAGAGACGGAGAAACTGCCCTTTCCTGAGGTGGAAAGCCGATAACTGGCGAAGAATCCTGGAGATCCCAGGTGCTCTAGTGCTCTGGTCAAGACGGTGAAAGCAACAGCGAGTTGCCAGACCATCTGCTACTCCCCCAGTTGCTCACTTCAGTTGCCAGGTCTCCTGTAGACCCTCCTGAAGAAACATCGCCTCTGCAAGGTGAGAAAATAGTAATTCCCTCCAATTACAAAATATTGCCATAACTACAGAGACGAAGTCGAACCAAGAATCCACTTCCCAGCCCCGCATGAAGGTTGATGTCACTCGGCCCTCTAGCCCTTAAATGCTTCAAAATGATCGATCCTCCAAACTCCGACAACCTTCCCCGGCTCATGAGACTCGTTCAGAGTGATCTCAACCTGACGAGCAGTGCTCAGGAGGAGTCTGCCTAGGAGGAAACCAGCTGGGGTGCACACTCGCACCTTCGGGTAGCAGAGGCGGAAAGGGGAAAGAAAGTCTTCTTCAACTCCTGACTATGGCTCATCCTGAAATCTTAATGGATTTTTCTGACTGAAGAACTAAAACTTGTTATCCCGTTATATGCCTTCAGTTTGTGCTTACCGGAGACCCACCCTGTTCCCCCACCCTTTCCATCCTTTCGCGGTTTCACCCCATATGGATGACGGTCTCAGAGTTCACGGCGGAGTCATTCCCTTGGTCACGACTCGCTGCTTTCTACAGAGGTCCCTATTCGGACCGACCTTCAGTGTGTGTGTGTGCAAGTGTTCCCATCACTCTGTGTTACATCTATATACCTGCAGGACAAGGTGTCAGTCGACCTAGGCCTAAGAAACCAACTGCCCACAGCTTTCTTGATTGTTGATGTAAACACTCACAGCCGTCTTTGAGTTTCTTCCCGGTCCCTTCCTTTCAAAGGGTCACCGTTTTGGAATCTGTCATAGATACCACTAATCTGGTGATTCTCAATGGTAGTGAACTAACACATTTCGCTATAGCTACGAAATCGGGCACGGCGATAGACGTTGCCCTTTGCAGCCCTTCACTCGCTACTGCTATGCACGGGACCATTTATAAGATCTGTATGGAAGCGACCATTTCCCCACTATTATTCACACTGTGAACTTCGCCGTGGATTTGGGTCTCCCCCGTCTAAGGATCGTGCAACGTGGTGACTGGTCGACATTCCAGAATAATTTTAATGTCAGATGGTCCCTTCGACAATGTGGATGAACTGACCACATTTTAATAGCGCTATACTCTTTGCTATTTCTATCACAATTCCGAATTCAACAGGGAAACCGCGAAATGGCCCCGTCGTGGAATGTAAACTGCTTTTAGCGTTCAGTGTTCGTGAAAAAGCACTGGCACGACTCAAATATCCAACTGGATAATCCCATCGAATATAAAAGATGCAGGACGAAGGCGAGGAGAAAAATATACAGTTGGGAGCATGTCTCTGCGCACTATGAACACATGTTAAGTGCGGCGAATTACGCTTCTGCCTTTCTTTTGGTTAGAGGATGGAGAGTCGTCCGTTGGAATTTTGCAGTGTCTGCTGATTACATCTCTCTTCATGACGGAATTGGTCTGCTCTCGCGTTACCGAAAAGAACTGTACCAGGTCCTGATGGAATACACAATCAAATTGCCTCAGAATATTCCTGATGTGGCGATGCAATTTTTTCTCCGCCTTTATAATCTCGCCTGGAAAGAGCACACCATCCCTGCTCTATAGCGAGAATCCATAGTTATCCCAGCTCTAAAGGAAAGAAAGGATTGGTCGTTGCCATCGACCTACCGTCTTTCTCTTACCAGCTGCGTTTGCAGTGCTGAAACGGATGGTAAGTCAGCTTTTGGTCTGGACTTTGGAGTGCAGAAATCTGCTGACACCGATTCAGAGCGGATTCAGGAAACACCAATCGATCCTGGACCAACTCGTATTGGCAACTGAAATTTCAACAGTGTTCGTCTTGAGACATCCCCTTGTGGCCGTACTATTCAAAATAGAAAAGGCTTACGACACCACTTGAAGGTACGGCACTTCGCAAAACCGCGCACTCGTGGAGATTGAGGGCACCTTCCATTTCTCAACTTTTTTATCGCATAGGTCTCTCCGAGATTGTGTTAATGACAAACTGTCTAGTAGTCACCTTGAAAATGGCATCCCCCAAGGAACGGCCCTAAGTGTCACTGCTTGCCATTGCCATAAACAGTATGGCACTGGTCATGAGAGAACCTGTAAAAGCATCGCCATTTGTGGATGATTTTACCATCTTCCAGTTCATCCTGCAGCATCAGTGAGAACCTGAAGCAACTTCAACTGGTGCTCAACAACCTCCACGAAGGGAACACGTTAACGGGTTTTAACTTCTATCTACTGGTGTGCATTTCTGCAAAATGTACCATTTGCATAGCAATCCAGTCCTTTATTTGGAAGGAAATTAGCTTCCATACACTGGATCTGCCAGGTTCCTGGGGCTCACGTTTGACAAGTCCCTTGGCATGCTTATATCCGCCTACTACAAGTCAGATGTCTCCCCCCTTATATTCTTCGTATGCTGAGTGGTAAGTGAAGGGGAGCCGGCTGCATTACCCTATTGCAGCTATTTAGATCTCTCCTCTGCTCAGCCTTGGATCACGGTAGTGAAGTGTATGCCTTTCACTTTCCGACCCATCAACAGCATACACCACGCTGGTATCCGCCTCTCATCAGGCGCATATCGCAGCAGCCGAATCGAGTGCCTTCTTGCTGTGACTGGGGAGCCATTCTTGAAAAGAAGGCGGAATATTCTATTGGCGTCGTATGGTGCCTAAGTGTCAGGACTTTTTAATCATCGTCACCGAATAATTACCCATCCTAAATATGACATCTCGTATGTTCGAAAATCACTGCCCCAGCCCCCGGGTATTCGATTGCGAAATCTTTTGCAGGAACTTAATGTCGATCTCCCGCCCCTGTGATGCCCCCAAGGGGCCCCATTCCACCTTGAAAATCCTCCGCCCCAATCTCGACCTCAGACTCATCGTAAAAAAACAAAAAAACTAGTCTTGTTTATCAGATGCAGTTTCAGAATTGAGGGAAGCCTATCCAGATAATATATTCTTGTACAGAGATGGTTCGTCGTACCATGTCGTTTTCCTGAAATGACAAAATCAGTTCAAACTTCATCGTGTCGCGCATCGTCCATGATCTGGTACTGTTTGGTTCCAGAACATGTGAGGATCACGGGGAATGAGCTGGCCGACCAGGCTGCGAAATCGGTGACGTGCAATAGGCATATTGACATGCCTTCTGTATCGTTCGATGTTGACTTTTTGAAACAATTCATCTTTGAAGCGGGGCAAACAGAGGGGAACTCCGTCGAGGTAGGTTAGTCCACGTCCTAAGCGGGGAATACAGGTAGGGCTTTCAAGTATTCCTTTCACCAGTCCTCTTCCCATCGCTCATTCAACATTCTTTTCTCCACCCATTTCACTGTTCCCCCGTATGCAGAACGCCCATCCGTGTTTGTCGTGCTTGGCGACTTGTGTCGTGAGGGTTGAGGGGTTTGTTGCGCAACTACTCCTTGTTCGTTTTGCTTTGCTCCTAGGGATACGTTTACGTATTTTGGAGAACATTCCTTTTAAGCTTAAATACACTTGGTTTGATCTTGAACATTTGTAGACAGGCGCTCTGGAGCTA